>OY723393.1:3112091-3274266 GCA_963210295.1 Ophion ellenae
CATTTTTTATTATGATTTTATTATCATTTTTTTTCCATTATGATTTCGTTACGATTTTGTTACCATTTTTTCATCATGATTTAATTGCGATTTTGTTATCAGCTTGAGAAAATCCGTGCAACCGGACGCGGAGCAGACCCGTCGAACGGACAATTCCCTTCAGATCTGGCTACTCGAGGCCAAGGGCGTGCCCATGAAGAAGCGTTACTTCTGCGAAGTCTGCCTTGACAGTACGCTCTACGCGCGCACCACCGCCAAAGTGAAGACGGAACTGTGCTTCTGGGGCGAACACTTTGACTTTCATCATCTTCCCTCGGTAAACACGATCCAGGTCAATCTTTATCGGGAGGCCGACAGAAAGAAGAAACGCGACAAGAACGTTCTGATCGGTAAGCATCGAAGTGAAACGAAAACAAATTCGAGCAAACTGCAGGCTTTTTTTGCACTTTGCATACCCGAACGTAATCTGCAAAATTGTATTTGACCGTGTCGAAATTGACGATTTTCACGATCGTAATTTGTGATGCGTTAATTATTGTTAAAGATTTCGATGCTTTTTTCAGGCTCCGTGAGCATACCCGTGCACAACGTGACGTCGCGATATCTGACGGAAAAGTGGTATCCCGTGGTGGGCGACAAGGGTCCCCTCAAGGAGCCACCCTCGTTGAGGGTAAAGTGCCGTTTTCAGTCGGTCGACATACTGCCGGTACAAGTGTACCAAGAATTTCTCGAGTACCTGAAAACCGATTACGCTTCTCTCTGCGAGAAGCTCGAGCCGGTTATTGGCGTCAAGGCGAAGGAGGATATCGCCACTGCTCTGGTCGCCGTTATGCAACGCGAGAAAAAGGCACCCCAATTTTTGGCCGATCTGGTCATGATGGACATTCACAGAATAGGTGAGCGAGGGCAAAAAAGTCGGTTTCCAGTAGAACGACCAAAAGTTTCCAACCAAGAACCAAATAAAAATATTTATAAATCTGGTAGATACAATGGTGACCACTGCTGCTAGGAAACAAATAAAACGTTAAAAAAAATCGTAAAATCCGTAAAATAAAATCAAACACATTTAGTTTTTGCACGAAATGATCTAGGGCAGGGACGAAGGATGTAGTAAAATATTGATTTTGGAAAAAAATGACCGTAGTCTAATATGAAAGTCTCGATTCTCGGTGCAAAAACGCTCTATTTTCGTTGATAAAAAAAAAGTTCATCGGTGCAGTGATTTTTGAGATATCGTAGTCGCCGATCTTGAAAAAGTAATATTAAGAAACGCCGGGTTGCGGAATCTACCTATAAACGACCATAACTCCCTTAATTTTCAACAGATCGCCTTCAACTTTTCAGAGAATATTTTTGAAATGTTATATCCAAAGAATCCGTTGAAAAACCAAAGTCCGTTGGAGCGGTCTAGTTGAGTCAAATTACGGTTTATGGTTTTTTTCTTCTTCGATAAACCGTAAAAAATGCATACAAATTTATTCCATAGATGCGGATTTTTCATAAAACATATAATCAAAGGGCAAACATTTTTTTTAATTTTTATCACGCGAAAAAGAAGTTTTGCGTTACTACCAGCTTGAAAAAGTATAACATTATCGATGATTGTTATGAAAAAGAAACTGCGGCAGGGAATGTTTCATAAAACTCAGAATGAAATTTTGAGTCATTCATAAATATGCCTATTTATATTTATGTGACGAGATTTTTATTACCATTGAGGGAGACTTTATCCTTGGAGTGCCATATTTCAGGTGTTTACATTTTATTTTTTTTAAAGGAAACGAGTAAAGCTTTTTGAGTGCCGTTTTTTTCTTGCTTTTATCCATGATATACAGAACGTTAAAAATTTTTTTTTTGAAAAAAAAACCAAAATGGCGGCCGTTGCAGCTCCGCGAAAACAGGTCGTCAAATCGCGGGAGGTAAACGGCTGACATCACTGCCCCCTCTTTGTTGATCTGAAACACAAATTCAAAGCATATTATCAATCTGTGACCCTTTGGTCATGGAATGACGGATGGGTTTTTCGTTTAGTACAAATTTCGGAAAATGGCGGCAATTTAAAAAAAATCGAATTTTCGCGTTTTTTTCGCATAAAAAGATAAATAATAAATGCAAAAATGTATCTATCGAAAAAACGATCCGTCATTCCGTGAAGACATATTTTCTGAGTATGCTCTCCAAATTTCAGGTCGATATGTTAATTACAGCGGTCAGGAGAATGTCAGCCATTTTTAAAAACGTGTTTTCGCGAAAAACGCGTTTAAAGTTTTGTAATGTGTTTACGCAAATGTGTTTATGATTACCGCTAATCGGCAATGCCTGGTCCATAGAGGCATCCCTCCTCTTCTTCTAGTTGCTCATGTTGAGCCGCTAACATCTCCCGCTGCATTTTAAGGACAAAGTCTCCCTTAATGAATATTAAGTGTTGCTGAGATACGGCATTGAGGTTGGCAACAATGCTCTTCATTTGCCAGCCATGGTTCGTAATCTTTTCTCAAATTTGGATGGTTCAATATTGAATATATATGTTTTTCAATCTGCAAGATAGGTTTTTTTTCTTTTCGTTCACAAAGTGTTGCGTTGATCCGTTGTTAGAAATGGTTGATCTTGGTGCTAAATAGCCAAAAAATTACATCACCCGTAGCGTGAACGTCTTGCCCATCTAACTGCACGTAAAATTACATACATAAAACTATATTTTTAATCTCTAATGATTCGTGGAGAACAAATGTTAATAAATGTGTAAAAACCCAGTATAGTATAGAGTACAGTAAAGTATACAAAATAAAAAAAAGTATATACACATATATATATTTCGTCAATCTTGGAGCGTGGGTAACGAGATTACATTTTTTTTAAATACACGTTATTGTCTAGACTATACTCAGTCTTCACAATTTTAATGATTTTTTTTCCCACAAGACATCGGAGATAAAAAATAGTTCAATGTATGTAATTTTGCGTCCGGTCAAATAGGCAAGACGTCCACGCTACGGCTGATGTAATTTTTTTGGTTATTTAGCACTAAGATAAACCATTTCTAGCAACGGATCAACGCAAACTAAACCTTTGTAAGCATTTAGAAAAAAAGCCCATTTTGCCCATCGTAAACCACGTATATTCAATATTGAACCATCATGATGAAGAGAATTGCTGCAAACTTCAATGTCCGCGAAGTTGCCGTATGCCGGCAACACTTAGTAGATTTGATTGTAGTAGTATCGAGTTTTATTTGCACAACTTTTTCACAAAGCTTTTTACAAAAATATGACAATTTCACAAACGAACTTTTCACTTACTATCTACTCCCTACATTCCTACATTCCGCATTATTTTTACATTCTCCCTTTCTTTATTTATTCGTCCCCTTCGTCGATCTCTCCTCCGCCATGCTCCTTACTCATCTTTCTACATAATTCCTCTATTTCTCTAAAATACTCGCATATCCCTATTTGAATTTTTCTCTCCCAGCATATTTATGATTTCCCCCTTTACTGCCAATTCATCCATTCCTTCCATCCACTCCTCTGCTTTCTTCCTTGCTTTCTCTGATACTAACTCCCTACCTTTTTTACATATCATTAGGTGTTCCAATGTCGCATTTTTTTCTTTACATATCCTGCACCTCCAATCCTTTTCTCCTTTCTTTCCCGCCCTTCCTATGTTGCCACATCTTAGCCTCGCCCATATTTCCTTGTCCCTTCCCTTTACTCCCTCATCTGACCAATATTTCCATGGCATCTCGTCCTTTTCTATAATATATTTATACTTATCGTTATACGTCGATTTTCTAATTTTTTCTTCTTCCCTTCTTAAGATTCTGTTTTTTAAGTTTTCCAGTCCCTCTTCTATCCTTTCGTCTATTTTTTTTTACTTCTTTTCGCTCCCTTATCATTGTTATTATATCTTCTATCTCCATATCTCTTAATACTTTCACCAGGTTTTTCCCCCATTTTGACGGGTCACCGTTTGTTATCGCTCTAATTTCGTCTATTAAACAAATTTTTGGCCACCTTGTCTCATCCATTCTCATCACTTCTCTAATATATCTCGTCGCTCTTTCCCTTATCACATATTCCATAGTAAGCACTCCTAGCTCTCTCCTCCACATATAATTTGGCGTCGTTCTGTCCACTCCTAATGCCATCTTACAATACCTGCTCTGTATTTTTTCAAATACGCTTATTTCTCCCATTCCCTATATCTCCACTCCATACATTGCTCCTGCTTTTACGATTGAATCTAATAAATACAGTCTCTCCTCCATCATATCTCTCCCCGCCCTCTTCCAAATTCCCCACACCAGATTTGATTGTATTTATTTAGTCCACGTGGCTTGCGATCGCTGTGACATTGACCAGCTGACAGTGTTCCGTACGTTTTTACATTTTTGCATTCCGCATAAAAAGCTACGAAAGACTGTAACTACTGACCCTGTATCACGTTAAGTATCCCTAAAAGGGCTCGTTCGTCCATTGCATGCCTACGACTACTAGTTTAGAGATATTTGATAAACTAATTCGCTAAGTTTTCAGCCTGCTGCGTCGAGTCCCCTGAATGCCATTGTGTATTCTCCCAATTATTTGACTATTTCTCCTTTCAGCGTTTCTATCCACCAGCCTTTTAGGCAATCTCCCACTCTATCCCCCCTCCAGTTGTCGACTTCCTCTACCCACTTATAGTTAATTTTCCTCCTTGCTTCCCCACTACCATATATGGTCCAACGTCTCCTCTTCCTTTCCGCATACTCTGCATGCCCAATTGTTACCACTGAGTTACCACATCTCAGTCTTTCCCACTCTTCTTTTATGACTAACGTCTTTGTCTTCCCGGAAAACCTCCCTTCCCAGTTTTTCTTTCATATCCTTGAAATAATTGCACAATGAAGATTTGTCTATTCCTCCCCAATCCTTCTGTATGTATTGATCTCACTTTATACCTATTCCTTCCTTCAGAAAGTCTCCTGTCGCCCCTTTGTCTCCATTATTCCTTATTAATTCCAGGATCCTCCCGTCTCCTGCCTCCTCCATCTCTGTCCTTAAGGCGTTACCCCCACTCGTAGCGCAAAAAAAGGCCTTTTTCATGATTTTTTTTAACGAAAACTACAAAACTTTTTTAATCGATCAATATACCATCTTAAAGAACACATCTTGAAGAACTTTCAGTAATTTTTTTATTGAACAATATTACATCGTTTAGTGGCAAATGGCCGTCAATGAAATAATGTTTTTATATACACGGTTTGCGATGACCAACATTGCGGCGGAGTGGATCATCTGAAAAAAAAATGCGGATGGATTTAGTCAAATATAAGTATAAACTAGTCTTTAATCGAAGGATTTTAAAAAATATTCATTTTTCACAAAATGGCGGACAGTCGAAGTTAATGGTTCGATTTTAACGAAAAAAACGGCCGTTTTTTGGCTATAAACGGCCATTTTTTTTCGAAAAAAAAAATCGAACGATTAAAGACTACATTTTTATGTATTAAATAAGCCTGCAAAATTTCAACAAGATCGGTTCATTAGTGTTCGAGTAATCGTGGTCACCGACTTCAGAAATGCCATTTTGAAAAAAACGCGTTTAAATATTCTCTTTCAACGCTCTTTCAACGCGGATTCTTCTCTTTCAACGCTCATATCTCAGTCAATTTTGTTCGGATCGACTTGAAATTTTCAGGCCATATTCTCAGATACTTATACTTCAAAAAAATGCAATAAAAAAAATCGATTTTTTTCAAAATCGCAAGTGGGGGTAACCCCTTAACTCCCTTTCCCATCTCTATTCGTTCCCATTTTTAATGTTCCTGAGTCCCTTCTTTAGGCAGATTTTCGGCCATCTGTCCTCGTCCATTTCCACAATTCGTAACAAGTAGTCGGCGACACTTAGCATTAATTAATGATAATAGTAAATAATCTCGTGACATAAATATAAATAGGCATAATTATACGACAAATGACGCAAAATGTTATACCGATTTGTATAAAACATTCGCTGACGCAGGTTTTTCATAATAATCATCGATAATGTTATACTTTTTCAAGTTGGCAAATATAAAAATGCATAATTTCGGCCGTTAATTATATATTTTACGAAAAGTTAGCACCTCCAGAATAAATCTATGGATTTCCCAACAAATCGAATCCTTCATTGAAATTTTCGATTTTTCGCCCGTTTCGCAGATGACGAGAGGCTCACGTTCCGTGGAAATTCACTGGCTACGAAAGCGATGGAAGCCTACCTCAAGTTGACGGGTGATCGTTATCTTCAGGAGACCCTGGGTGCCGTTGTACGCGCGGCGGTCGAGGGTGGCGACTGCGAGGTCGATCCCTTGAAGGTCGCCTCGGTCGCAGCCCTCCACAAACAACAGCACAATCTGCGTGTCGCCGTCGAGCTCGCCTGGAGTCGAATTCTCGCGAGCCACGCGCACTTTCCACTCGAGTTGCGGGAGTGCTTTCGCATCTTTCGCGAACGCTTGGCCGAGATGGGCCGAGAGGACATCGCCGACAATCTCATATCCGCCTCGATATTCCTCAGATTTCTCTGCCCGGCCATTCTCAGCCCGTCGCTCTTCAATATCACTCACGGTAGGTTCTTCAACCCGATTCGGAGATTTTTTTTCGAATCGAACCATCATCCGTGTCACATATGACGCAAATTTTCAAATTTTTCACATCTACGAATGCCAACCTGGCAATGTACGTCGTACATTCAAAATGGCGAATGGAAATGTCGATCATCTTAACTAATTCCTGAGTCCCAACGTTCCAATACCCTCGTGGGGTTTTACGTATGCGCCTTCCCGATAGGGAACCTTACTGCCAATTTCTCACGCTAGAGGGGACATTGCATTATAACGTAAACAGAACATGACGTTTAGTGAGATTCTCTTTGGTTTTGCCCGTGTTTCTACGACTACTGTTGAATTTTCGTTAAATAATCCGTGTTGTGCGATTGGATGCAGAAACGAAGGCGTTAATTTATTTCCTAAAAACGAAAAACTTCGCAAGCAATGGGAAAATGGTATACGTCGCAAGCACTTTACAGCTGCAAAACATTCAAGGCTGTATTCTGATCATTTCAGATCTGCGGACTATAGAAATGAAGGATTTGTTACAGCACAGTGTATAAACATATTTTTAAAGCTATATACTTCGAAAAGCAAAGTAAAGTAGTTAATTATCATAACCTAAAAATGTCCATTCGAAAGATTTGCATTTTTTAACTTTCTGGTACTATTTGATTACACAATACTTACCTAGCTCATATTCATTCTTTATGGGAATGAAACTGAGCCGGAAAATATTTAAAAAATGGGTTATACCTTCCCTGTTTGTTTGGAGCGAAACAGAAAGTTTAAAGGATACACAGAGATGGAAAAGAGTAGAAACCGATTTTTCAATTCCGATATAGTCAAATATCCGTAATTATTGTCCATTGTGTCGATTCATATAATTTTAGTACAAGACAGACACCGTGGAAATGTACCGCGCGCGTTGATAGCTTCTTTTGTTTACGTTATGTTTACGTGGCGCCATCTGCGCTGAGCTTTGCGTAAGGTTCCCTATGAACCCTTTTCTATCACTCCCTACCCGCACTTCGCTAATCTAACCTAACTTCCGTTGCGTCCACAGCTGTTTTAAGCTACACTATACTGCATTTTCCGAAAGTACGGGGAAACTGTAGAAAACCCGTACCGGTATAGAGGGCCCTATATTCGTCTGATTCTCTGGTGAACCGCCTTTAAGGGCATGTACAAGGTCGACATAACCTCACAAATTTTCCAACCCAATTTTCGCCTAAATGGTTATTTTTTTTAGGAAAACCAAAGCATTAGGCTCTGTAGAATTTCCTGACGCAGAGCTTGATGATTTCCTTTTGTCCTAAATATCATTCATCTCTGAGAAATCTCTGTTCGAAAATTTCAGCTATCTCTCTCGCACTCATATGTCACGTGGTACATCTTCTATTTCGCCTTAACACCGTCCGCCCATCTACCAGTGTCGGTGAAATATCGATAATCAAATTTTTATTGCAATTTTTATTCGGATGTTCCGAATTCTCGAAATGAAGCGTATTGGGTTTCTGATAGTTTTAAAAATGCGACATTTGCATTATTGGCATTATTGTAACGCAAATTCCTCATTTATGTTTCGTATTTATCGTTCTTCCGTAATAATGCGCGTTTTGATCATTTTTTTCAAATACGAAATTTGCAATTATAATAATAATTTATTAATTATTATAATTGCATAATTATTATAATAATTGCATTATTATAATAATTGCAATAATAATTGCATAATTATTATAATTATGCTATTATAATAATAATGATTCACATTTCGTATTTTAAAGAATTATCAAAACCTGCATTATTATTATTATATTTGCATTAAAAATGCAATAATTGCAATAATCTCATTATAATGAAAATATTGACGTGTTTATTTTTCGCGAAATTAAACAACGCTACTAACATTATTTAGTAATTGCACTGATGATTAAAGGCTCGAGTATATCCAAAAAAGAGTAGAAGACATTTTTTAAGAATTTTATTCCGATGCAAAATGGCGACACACTATCGGATATAGAATAGTAGAGAAGTACTAAGAATTTAAAAGCTATAAAAGCGCGTTTCCAATTTTTTTTCCCGTAAAACAATATGCATGAAAATATTCATTCCTGATTTTTTAATAGAGCGCAAATATCTTTTCCACATTTTTAGAAAATTTCACCGTGACAGAATATCTAAGAAAAATATTTTTTAAAAAGTCTTTAAAGTATCGGTTAATGATTTTTTGTTCGTACGAAAATTCAGTTATTCAAATGGATAAATAGAATTATATTGACCCCGAAATTCATCGCCGCGCCTCATTTTGATTTAAAACCAATGGGACATCATTACGGAGACCGAAAACTGAAGTTTTTAATAAAGGGAGATAGAGTCGACTTTTTTCGGCTCAACGCAGTCGTCACCCCCTAAGGGTCCTCGGTATAAAAACCCGTGACCGGTCTTTAGCCGAGCCGAGGGCCAGCTGAAATTCCACACGGACCGCGACTCTAAGGAATCCCAAAGTAATACGTACAATTGCCCCTCGGCAGAGTATCCGAACGAGAAGGCAGCGAGAAATCTCACACTCGTCGCGAAGACGCTGCAGACCCTGGCCAACTTCACGCGTTTCCAGGGCAAGGAGAACTTCATGGAATTCATGAACGACGTGCTCGAACGCGAGGCAGCCTCGATGAAGAACTTTTTGCAGCTCATAAGCGTGAGTATCGCTCTCGTTACTTTCGGTAATCGTACACCGAGAGATACAGCTCGCTCGCGTTCAATGAAATAATAAGTTGCCTGCGACTAAATGTTTCAATTCCGTACAACAGACTCCGAGAACATTCGAAACAGAGAAGACTCTAATGAAGTTTTATTCAAGTGCAATATTGAAACGGTGGATCAATGTGCAAGCTTCCGGTTTGCACAACTTTTCTGTCCGAACCTGTATTTTAATGTGGCGATGTGAAACACTGCTGAGCACCACTGAGCCAAATATCAATCTCGTATCATAAACAGATAGTGCTGAAGTTTTTATCGTTGGAATGCAACGAAAATTCTTGATTTTGTTCGTTTCTTCATTTTTATTGATATCCAAAGTGTTTTTTACCGTTTTCGGGTATAGATATTTAATAAGGATCCTCGGAAATGTTTGTAATTTTCATACTATGAATGTTCCAAAAAAAATCAGCAATACGAAGGAAATATACTTTCGTTGTAGTCCAACGGAAAAAATTGCTGATTTTCATGGTCTTTTTTAATAGGGAATATTTCTTCACCATTTTTGAGACTTAGGGTATGTTTTATTACCACTTTTGGCTATTAGATGGTGTTGTTTTTATTTTTTTTTAATCTTTAAAAACGGCGGATCCGTCTGAAGATAACCAACAAAGAATTTTCTCTTATTAACACTCATACGCAGAGTATGAACCAAAAAAAGTGAAAAATGTTAAAAATCGATTAATTGGCAAGCTTGGAAACAAAAAGATTGAATATTCCGGAAAAAATTGTTACATTTTACAACAAAAAAACATCTTTATTTTCAAAAACATTTAGGGTCATGTTTTAGACAATAAGGTTAAAAAGATTTATACCAAATTTGATCAGAATCGGTAGATTAGTTTTTTTGCTATACGGCACGCCATTTTCAAAGATTAATTTTAAAAATACCATGTAACAGCCCAAAGTAGTATAAAACAGTATTCCAAGTCTCAAAAATGAAAAAGTAATCTATCTTTTGAAAAAAAAATCATGAAATTGAGCAAATTTATTCCTCGTCTAAAGGTGTCTCCTTTCCTACTATATGGCGATGTAAAACACTGCTGAGCATCGCTGAGCCAAGCATACATCTAGTATCATAAATTCGCGTGCGCGAAAATTTATCCAGACGTGGTAATTTTGTTGGAGACAGTTACAGCATGAGAAACCGCTTTTCTGAAAATTCAAACTCCCCTCTAACAAAATCCTCTCGACGTTTTTATCAAAATTTAACCCTATCATATATTGCATCACGTCCGACTTTGACAAGTGTTTCAAAGGCCTGTAATTAAGGGGTCTTTTCACCTTAGATGCTAAGAAAGGTTATTTTGATGATTTTTTTTATACGTTTATATTATAAATATTGATATAAAAGTTGTTACACTTAATAAATACATTTAAAAAATATTTATTTATTTTTTCACTATTTATAGACGGAAATGGTAGTTAAAAACATTTCCTAAAAAAATTGTAGGTCTACGCTGTTGATGAAATCTGGGAGATGGATCATTAAAAACCAAAAAAATCAAACGGTTTTACATTCAGTATGCTAATGGCTATAGCGCATATCATACGATTCTCGATATATGCAGAAATAACAAAATGGCGGACATTTTTCGGAAAAACAAAAAAAACGTGTTATTTAACCGTTTTTGGCAAAAAAATAGTTAATATCAAAATTTAAAAAATCCTTGATATGTGGTTAAAATTTCCTAAGGATCGGTTCAGTAGATTCGCCGATTTGTTCAACACGCCATCGAAAAATGTTATTTCGAGAAAAACGCGTTTAAAGTTCGTTTGGGTTACATAAATACATAAAAAAATTGTTATGTATTTCGAAAGTGTATTTATAAGTATAACAACTTTTATATCAATATCTATAATATAAATCTATCAAAACAAATAATGAGAGCCTTTTTTAGCGTCTAAAGTGAGAAGACTCCTCAATTGCAATGACAGTAGAACGTAAGAAAATAGCAGCAAGCGGTGTAGTCGAAACATAAAAAAAAAAAGTTCCAGCGTGAAAAGCCTCGGCAAAAGTTCCCACTCGAAAATCCAAACGATTCACCGATATTCCCACGATTCAATACGAATATATCCGGCACGGTATGAAAAATATTAAATTCCTTTGCGTTCCAACAGAGTCCGTTGCCGAAGGACGCGCCGTCGAACAATTCCCTGGAGTTCGACGGTTACATCGACCTGGGTAAGCAGCTGTCGCTGTTGCACGCGTTGTTGCGCGAGAGCGTCGCCGCGACGTCGTGCTCGTCGTCGGGTCTTTCGGAGATACTCGAGAGAATATCATCGGCGTTGGATCAGCCGGGCCCGAGTCCCGTGCCGGTGTCCCATCGTTATCCGAGCATACAGAACAACATATTCCGTTACAACGATCCGACGATCGGCAACAGCAATACGAATCTCTCGTTGTCGGCCACCTCGACGCTGAGCAACAACAGCGGCACGTTGAACGGCACATTGCGAGACGGCAGCAACGAGATCCTTCAGTCGAACACACTGGGCCATCAGAGCACGAGATCGCCGAGTGTCGTTAGAGCGGCGACCCTGCCGCGAAACGCTTACCTGCCGACGAACGGGAAGTTGCAGTTGCAAATAAGCGCGGACGACTATCATCCACTGGAGCCTGCGGCGTTTGTTTCCCGTTCACCGACCCCGGTAAGCCGTCAATATCGGCCGGTAGGCTCGAACAGAGCGATGACGGCGGGCTATCGACTGACGACCTCGGCGAGCCTCGCCAACGTCAACAATTGCCAACAGAGCGTCCCAACGAGCCCGACGCGCTCCGAGAGCCACAGCAACCTCAAGGACTCGAATTACAACGTGAATCAGAACAACGCGACTAACAACGCGATTCAGGCTCAAGCCTCGTACCACCAAATGCAACAGCAGCAGCAGCAACAACAGGCCCGCCACAACAACGGGAGAATACTCAATCTCGAGGTGCACGAGGACAATTATAATCACAACAATTACAACGCTCTGTCGCGCTCGAGCAGCAGGAATCATTGCAACAAGGAGGAGCAAAACGCCAATCAGACACATCAACAGAACTACAACAACGTGACGAAAACAACGGTGAACGCGAATCCCTCGATGGTCAATCACTCCACGAGCAATCTCACTCTCTCGTTGAACCATCATCAGCCGAACAACAATTACAACAATCTTGGCAAGCCCGCGTTGCACAATTCGACAACGAGCGCCGCGAGTAACGCCATAACGAGCACGGGCAACGGGAATCTCGACGAGTTCTCGGATCTTCTCAGATACGCCGATGACGAGGCGTGCGAGTCGAAGTCGCAGAAAGGCTCGCAAATCTCCATATCGCAATTGAGCAACGTCGCCTCGTCCGGCTATCAGAGCTTCGCCGCATACAGCCAAAGCTCCAGTCCCGTCGATCTCAGCAACAACGCGAATCCTCACATTATGAGCGCCGCACCGTTGGCATTCGCGAATCCGGTCTATCACATGGAGACCGGACGAGCGCGAAGCGGCCGACGTGGCAGCAGCAGCTCCGAGGAGCGAGAAGCCGGCAGCGGAGGCGGCGGCGGCGGCGGCGCCGGCGTCGAGGGCGTCCGAGGCGTCGATCTCAGCCCATCACCGCCACCCCAACCCAGCATTCGGAATATTCAACGCAACGGACCACTCCAATGGAGAACCGCAAATAACGCCCATAGAGCGAACAACGAGCAGACGCAGAACAACGTTTGCTGCACGAGCCTTCGAAGGAGATTGTCCCTCGACTCGAACAGAGATCTGTCGGACACGAGCGAGGAGGAGAGCTGCGCCACCAGACGGAGCAAATCTCGCAGCCATCGCAGCGTCGATCAGGTCAGCATCGAACGATTGAGACTCGAAGTAGGATCGATAATTCGGGCAAAAACCCCTCACTGTCGTAGACTCGAAAACTGATGCGAGGAACTTCAAGTTGATTTTGGACAAATTTTAGCATTTCTTTATGCTCAAAATGTACGCGGAAAAGCTATTTGCGTTGAAATGTTCCATACGCGACGTTAATGATACCACTCTTGCGGCAGAAAATAAGACTTAACTTTGACCATTTGTTTTGGGAGTATGGAAAAAGGAATAGGATTTCTTTTGAGAGGGTTTGGGATGACACATATTGAAGTATTTAAAAAAAATTATTATAATTTTCATACAAAATGGCGGCGACAGGGCGCACCTTGAAAAACGTGTTTTTTTTTTTACAAATAGCTTCACGAAAGGACGGTTTTCTCGTAAAGACCTGGAACAAAAACCGAAAAAAATTATAATCCATATATTATTAGCTATGGGACTACGTAGGGATTTTTTAAATAAAATATTGACAAAATGGCGCACGCTGAAAGAAATAAATCGATTTTTTGCCGAAAAAATAAGGAGTAAAGGGGTTATAAAAAAAAGTTTACATTCAATCAAAAAACGGCTACGTACTCCTATAGAGAATGTAATTGTGAAGCTCCTATCAAAATTTCAAATCGATCCGTGCAAAGGTGTTCGAGTAATCCGTCCTCTCAGTTTGAAAAAAGTGGTTTCGAGAAAAACGCGTTTAAAGTTGTACGAGGCGCCTGAAAGAAATCCGAAGGGCTGAGGCGAGATCGGTAATTGAACCTTAAAAAAAACATCGCTGCTGGACCAATTGCATATTGTTTTTATCACTCCAAAGTATTTTTCAAGCCAAAAAAACGATTTTTCCAAAATCCTAGAGTGGTGTTATCCTTTAAATGTTCATAAAATTAACGAAGTTTACGGAAAATATGAAATTTGTTTCTCAAAATATACGCAAAAAAGGCGATTTTTTTTTATTTCCATAAATATATTGAAAAGGTCGCTTTATACTGCGGTGCCGCCATTTTGTATAGGAATATTTTGACGGCACTGCAGTACGAAGCGTTTTTTTTAGATATATTTTTTTTATAAATCTTCTCGTCTTTTTTTCTATGCACATTTCGGGAAAAAATGTATAAATTTTCCAAAAAATTCGTTAATTTTTGTATATAATTTTTCAATGTTTCTTATGATTATTGAATTACTTATTCTTATTGTTAGGGAATTCATTATTATTATTGGAACTATTGTTGGATTTTTAATTCTTATTATTCGAATGATTATTTGAATGTATTATTATTCAAAATTTTCGATACAAGATGTCGGCGCTCTGGAAGTCCGAAGCGATTTTTTCGCAAAAGATATCCGGGCTTGAACTTTTTGGGTCGAACCCGAAGCGAAATACCAAAGCGATTCTTAATGTAGACATAGAATACTAGAAAAGGACTGAAAATTTTGAGACATATTCAAAAACCTCTTTGGAATTACGTTCTTATGATTTTCATTTTTAACTGCAAATATGCATCATTTCTCCGAAATCAAATATTTTTTAAAAAACCTTGCTACTTCTATAGTGTTTCGTATTTTATGTTCTGGTCCGATTCTAAAAATTGAACAATTCCACGGAGAGTTGGCGAAAAACTAGCCTCGAGCCGCTAGTGAGCCGCCAATTTGTATTTTTTTTCCGTAAAGTTTCTTGTCCTCTACGTGTCTGTTCTGAACACCAAATTAAATTGCATTTACAATTAAATTGCACTTTACAATTAAATTGAATTCTCAACAAACGTCATATATTGTCTGCAAATCAACTTCAAATTCTCCATATCAGTTTTCGGCCCAGTACGATGGTGTTGCCCCTTAGGGTTAAGTTTTCAACTCGGAGGAGCGAGGAATAGTGAACGACAAGCACTCCATTGCTTCTTTCATTTTCCCTTTTCTACGTTCTCGATACTCGTCTCTGAATGGTACTCCTGCACGTACACTCCGCATGCGTTTTTTCGTTGGCTCGATTTCCGAGCGTGTATGTCTCGCCCTGTTGGTCGGTAATCTATTTCTCTCTCTCTCTCTCTCTCTCTGCGTGTAAATAACTCACTAAATTTCAATAAAAATCAGGAATATCGTCCCCTTTACAAGATGTAACTAACACTCGGCGTTATTTATGTCCTTTCCAGTACGAGGTGGAAATCGAGAGGTTGCAGAGTAGCGTTGACCGTCTGCGTGCCCGTTTGGGCACAACCGACGATACCGAAATTGACGGAATAGCACCCGACGCCAAAATGAAGAGCATCATCTCCAGGTACCATCAATGCGACAAATAACGTCGCGACGATTCTCTTTTTTTCCCATCCCCCTCGAGAACTCTCCTGGATACTTCGTAAAATGTCCGCGTAAGAAAAATCGCGCTAGAGTCGTTCGCAAAACGGTCCACCCCCTTGCGCGATTCACTCAGCGGGAAAAGAGCCCTACTTCCGGTCGAGATTAATCACGCATTTCGGTCCATTGCATAATTTCATTCACTCACATCCGTAGAACTTTATCCCGGGGAAATAAAATCGGCAATTTCGCGTCTATCATTCTCTCTCTCTCTCTCTCTCCTTGTTCGTCTTTTCATCTGTTTTGTGATTACGTAAATTCAGGATGTCTCTCATGCGTCAACTGAAACGTTCGCTGTTGACGACACGACGGGGATTATGATTTTCTTTTTTTTTGTCGCTCGCGTCCGCGCGTTAAAGAAGACATAAATACGAAATGACATGAACGGTCTAATCGAAATGAATGTATGTTTAACTATATTGTGTGTTCCTGTGCATTCTATCCGCTGCATTTGGTATACTCTGGCTTGATCTGGATCTTGGTGTAAGAGTCAATTATATTTCTAAGCTTTTCTCCATTTAACAGAAAAAAATCAATACAAAGAAATGTAAAAAAAAATGAAAACACACGACAAATATCGTCGGGAGAGTAATAAAAACTATTTTTTTCGTTTGGAGGAACAAGATTGTTCTTCATACTATGGAAAGGTTTATTTATTTTTCGTTCTTTCCATTTTCGAAGGAACTCGAATTCATTTTTCGAAGTTTACGTCGTTATGTGTCAAGAAACACACGCGAAGACACAAACACACACATGTACACGTACATCGTACTTTGATCATTTGCGCTACCGGCGAAAAGTATGAGCGCGCATTACGAATTCTCGAGAGGGACGGAAAGGTGGGCGGATCTCGGTCAAAAAAAGGAGCAAAGGGATGGTCGAGACATTATTTGGAAGATAGCAAAATTCACTTGTACTTTTTTATCTCGATAATATATATCTTCAAAATTTTCTCGTACTATTCTACTCACCAAGCGATAATGATTGTTTGTTTTTTGCGATTTTTCTGCTTTAATATCGCCAGCCTTTTTGGATATGGGAGGAAAAATTTATTCTCCTAGGGACTCGAAGGGTCGATTGACCTCCAATTTGCCGCGTAGAATTTTTTCTCCGATGTGCGGGGCTTCGAATGAAATATCTACAGGGAAAAAAATTCGATTGAATACTTATTAATGGAAGAAAGGGGAAACTAAAGATTTCAAGAAAAAAAGGAGGATTAAGAAATAAAAGAATCAAAGATAAAATAGTATTTTCAAGATTGCTTTCGGTCGACAAAACACGTAAAGCGCGTCCATGCTCGTCGCCGATTGTGCGTTCATAATTACTCGGAATCGATAGTTGATCATTCATTTGCACGGATATGTCACGACTGTTTCTCTTATTTTACGTGGCGGTGAAGTTGGCCTCGTTGAAACGCAATGAAAATTCATTTTATAGGAAAAAAATGTACAATAAACAAAAACATTTTTTTAGAATTCTCATCAGAGATGCGCAGGGCACGCATAATAATAAAAACAAAGAAACCAAAAGATTAAAAAAGAAATTTCGTTGCGTTCCAACGTTGCAAACCCGAACCTCGTTATTTTCCATTCTTTCGTTCTTTTTTTGAGTTTGCTCGCTAATAAAGCTTGTCTCTTGTATCGTTCTATTTTTCGTATTATCGTCGAAACATTCGTAACGAACCGTTTGGGACATCGCGTGACTGTGGTGGTGAACGAGGACGAACCGCCAACGTTCGTTTCGCCCACACACTCCAAGTTCACACGGTTTCAAATTGTTTGTGCACAAAAAAAAAACAAAAAAAAAATTGGCGCCGTGCTTCTCGGTATCATCGAAGCCTGAAGCGATTCTGCAAAAAAATTCTTATCGCTCGTTCAGTCCCACGAGCGCGATAACAAATTAGTATGTCGAGGAGAGCGCGCAGGCTCCGTTGAATTTTACGCTAATATGCAAAATGAGTACTTTGGAACGTTGACGTTTGTATCGTTGGAATATTGAATGGAGATTTCATTTTTTTTTAAATACGAAAATCTCAAACTTCTTTTGGAATTTCATCAAGAGCTCCATTTTCAGAACGGGAATTGCGATAAAAAAAAACAATTATGCACTATATATATAAATTAAAAAGACGAAAGAACTTTCATTCCAAAGATACAAACTTCAACTCCGAAAAAAAATTATGCAACCGTTAGTCAAACAAAAAAAATAACGATACGAAATTGCGGACGAAAAGGTTTCATTTTTTCTCCCGCAATTTCCTCGCAATATCACTATACCACAAAAATGTATAGAGATTTCCCCTAGCCTTGAAAAAAAAAAACAAATACAAAAACGTCATCCAATTGCGTGTTCTCGTTATCCGTTGTCGTTATCTCATTTGTTGTTTTACATTGTCTCACATTTGTTGGCTGAGCGCGACGCTGAGTTGCGCGACAACGTCGACGGGCTTCGGAACATTTTTGACCGTATGAACATTTTTCGTCGCAGGTTAATCTCTGTGGAGGAGGAATTACGGAGGGAGCAACAAAAGATGTCGGCAACATTGTCGTACAAGCAGCGCGTGATCGACGCGCAGGAGCAACAAATTGCCGCACTGGACGCCGCAAATTCGCGCCTGATGTCGTCAAACACAAGACTGTTGTCCGCATTGAGCACGTTGAAGCAACGTTACAACGCGAAGGCGCAGCCAAATAGCGAGGCAACGGGGCTTCTTCAAAACATCGCCGATATCGGCGAGCTCAAGAGCTCGTCGTGTTGAAAAACTTTCCGAGCGAGAATCACCCAAAAGAGCCGAGGAGAAAGTCAAAAACGAGAAACGCGAAGAGAAACTTTTTTTCAATTGTTTCAGTTTAATTGGGCTCGAGCTTTACCCATCAAAAGATACCGATCCTTTTTGGCAGACGCGTCCAATGAAACTTCGAAGTTTCGTCGTTTTTTTTTCCTAAAAAATAATCCTAGACAATTCATCAAAGTTTTCTAAGATTCGTGAATTGGAAGAATAGAATTTTATTGTCAATGGGCGCAGCATGAGTAATGCGACAGAGTTTACGATTTTCCGTGAGAAACGAAATTTTTCACATTTTAATACTCTCGTGAATGTAGCGAAAATTGTCGAAGCTTCGAGCTTTCAACGGACGTGATATGCGTCTGAAAAATCGTATCTTTTGACTGTCGGCGGAACGCTCGACTTTTTCAAAATTGAAAAAGCTCGCGCGAGTTTTGCCTCTTTTTTCTCTTCTCTTTTGGATCGTTGCGCAATTCGTTTGCGTGAATTTGGCCAAAATAATTCGACACACGAGAGCGTGAGAGAGAAGAAAACACGAGAAAAACCTCGATGTGTGTTGATCGAGCGTCTATCATCGCTATGACAGGAGCACGAGATATAGAGGCTACTTAGCTTATAATTATGTACGGACGTGATGGGTAGTAGGATCCGTTGTTATTGTCGCGAATTACAGTGTCGAATTAGGTAAAAATAGAATAGTTTGTACACTAACGATTTAAACAACAACAACAACAAAAAAAGAAAAAGGAACATCACACCTCTCTTGGGCAAATTTAATCGTCATCGGAGTCGATTCCTTGTATATTCGTGACTTTTACTCTTCGATTATCCTCCACCTCATAGCTGTACGCAATACTCGTGCTGTCCCAAATGAAAATGATTTTTTTTCACTCCACCGTTACTCGAAGACGAAATGTGTTGCCGCGTGTGTGCGTCCACGGGAAAAACTATACGCGAAAAAGTATATCTTCAGTAGATATAATATTTACGTTTGATATTTTGTACAGATAGACGAGTTGAAATATTTCGATCACGTTCATGTCGTGTACAGGAATTATTTTGATATTTTTTTTCGAACTATTTCCGGCGGCATAAAAATTCTTTGCGCATATTAGTTTTTTTTCGAAGAAATCGCTGGCGAAACTTACCGTGGCCCGGAAACATCCGTGAGAATATAAAACTCTCTAAATGAAATATATCGTTCGGATAGAAAGACAGAAAACGATAGGCGTCGGGAAACTGGAATGTGTAGCTTTACGCTGAAACTCGTCGGACCTTTGTGTATATGCTCGTGTATATTTTTCTCCGTTTCGTTCTTAGGACCCAAAACTCTTACAGTCCTCGTTACGACTAAATGAGTTATATATATATATATATATATATATATATATATATATATATATATATATATATATACACACATATACATATATATACATATATATCTATTTTTTTTGCAAACGAATAATCTCAACGCGATAATTATTTACTGTAATCTCGAAACACGGCCCCATCCACAGTCTCCCTCTCCCCCGACCTCGAAATCCTCGATTTAAGTAATAATATTTATTTAGTAGTTTCTACCAAAGATAAAAGAAAAAGATTTTTGACAATTTGTATAAAAATAATATTTTTTTCGCACGACCTTGTAAGATACGTTTTTATCTTTGTTTACTCTGCTATTTTTTCCCTTCTCTTTGTTTGTTTATTTTTTGTTTCCCTCCCGATTCTATTCAGCGATCTTGTCCCTCGCGAGCTCGTTCGAGCTCAAGACTCTTTTGTGACGTGAAAATCCGCTTTTCACTCGTGACGCGTTTGTCTGTGTGTCTCGTTTCATTTTTCTTCTTCTACGACAAGATGTAATGTTTATCTTGTTTCTTTGCCGCGTGCGTCAAAGAAGAGTGAATATTTGCCACGCGCACGCATATACCAACGGGTGTTCCGTTCGAATCGATCCGCTCGAGATGCTTCGTAACTTTTGACGATACTAATATTATACTTCGGACGAGAGTCAAACACTTCCGAGAGACCTGTGCATTGAAATAAAAATCAATTTCAAAGAATCACGTCGATGTCCCCCGTAACCATTGCATTTTTGCTCGAAACAGCTATTTGATCGACAGCTTCCAAAATATTCGAGTCGGCCGATCCAAATGAAACACCCTGTATATAGGACTGCGTTAACGATGAATATATATGCATGAGCCCCCTCATATTATCGGACGTTACGTTTTACATCGCCAACGGGAATGATCGTATTAGCCATATACATATGTATGGCACGTGAACAAAAGCGTAATTGACTAGCTACGTGTAACGACCCTGAAATGCGCGCGTGTGCGTGTTAATTGTGATTCGAATGAAACGAGAATGTAAATCGCGGATTGCCCGTTGCGAATTAAAAAGAAAAAAAAATTATGTGTACGAATGCGCGGAAGGGACGATCGTAAGGGAAAAAGAAAGACTTAGTCTAATCCTAATGGAAAAAAAAGTATTATTCCTTCGATCTGTACAATAAGGCACTCTCTATCCTCGAGGAGGATAATATAATAATAATAATAATATTGATAGTAATAATAGTATCATTATTTCATTTTCGCACAAATATTCTTGTATAGAGTATTTTTGTTTGTTTGTTTCTTCGCTCGTTCATCTTCGTCTTTCGTTTATTCTTCCGTTCTTCGCGACGTCTGTGCCGGAAGCCGCGCGCGGCTTCGGACTCGGTAGTCAAGTGTTATATATATATATATATATTTTTTTGTCTTCTTTTAAATTTTAAATTAATATATAACGACTTTGAATGCTAAAAACAATTGTTGAATAGCAATTCGTGTACTTGACGGTTCTCTCAACGAGGCAAGCTCGGCCCCTCGAGGCAAGAGCGTCGCGACGACAGCGTCCACTTTCTCGAATACGAATCACACATGTATTTAAGCGTTTAGCAATTATTAGCGACACTACGAACAAATAAATGATGATTATAGACCACCAAAGAAGAGACGAGTTTTTTGGTTCCGGAGAACGCGAAAAAGGGAGGCGTGACAACGGAGTAGCGTATTGAGGGGGAAAGACCAATTATAAATTTGAAGAAAATCTATTTTTTTTTCTTTCCATAAATCGATAGTCCAATGTGTTAAGAATATTGTGTCCAATGTTTAAAGCGAAATTCCAAGAATTACTTGAGTTTTCGCGAAAAAACTACAGGAGCGTTCGTGCCGAGTAGACGCAGTGTGCGGCCGAGGACGGCGGCGCATGCGCCCTTCCATGTTAGGTCTTGCTCCGATCTTTTATGTTTCGTAGTCGAGCGCGGTAGGGCCGATCGTTGTCGATGGGGAGCGTCGCAGGTACTTCCAAATTCACCTTGGGCCAGTTGTGAACTTGCATGAGTGAAATTTCAGAACAGTCGACGATTTAGATTGGAAGATAATGGGTTTTAAAGTTGCAACTTTTAATACTTCAGGGTCTGCATTGACCGAAAGTCAGGTCACATTATTCGTCGTACCATTCTATTGTGTTGATAAATATAAAAAAAAAATATATTTAGATAGAAAACTTGTTAGGAAACGAGTGGAAAAAGTTTGGATTGCCTTTTACTATTCAGTTTTGCTAAAAACGTTTACTAAAGACAGAATAATTCTCCATAAAGAATATTTGTCCTCTATAATAAGAAGATATATGGCAACACCGCCAAACAATATTGTTCAATATTTTGAGAAAAAAATAACCATCGTGTTCCGAAAGTAAAAAACTTTTATCATAAAAAATAATATTTGCGTTGTAAATATTAATATCTTATATTGTGTATGCTATTTTCATGAACAAATAAAAGTGTTGGGTAACTCATAACTAACGAAAAACTATGTTTGATTAAAAATTACTTCCGAATAAAAATGTGTGTTGCAGTATTATTTTAAATATGCCGCGCAAACTTACGTCATTGGATACGTGAAATAACGCGGTGTTGCCATATTTTTTCCCCTATAGGGGACAAATAATTTAGACGAAAAATTATTCTGTCCAAATTTCAATGCAGACCCTGCAGTGTTAAAAGTTGCCATTTTAAGGGGGGAACCTCCTCCAGATATCAATTTTTTTTATTGCTTTAAAAATTCACTTAGTATCTGAAGAATATATTTCCGAAGTTTGAAGCCCGACAGAAAGTCCTAAAGGTCCCTAGGAACTCACCGAAGTGATGCCCGCCAAAAGTACCGAGAGTAGGTAAACGAGCGCGCGCCCTTTGCGGGTTTTTTTATTTCTTAGCCAAACAAGTTTGCTAGTTTACTTTTTGAATAATAGACTTCCCACGATTGTAAAGAATAATTCGGCCTGTGTAACCGTCCTTTTTTGTTTTCACACAAACAGTTCACACAAAAAGAAAAAAATGCCGTCCAGATTAGTGATTTCCTAGAAGAAGGCTTGCTTTATGCTCCTGGCATCACAGATTGGGTAATTATAAATCACTCTAAACTCTACTTTTCAAGAACGAACACTTCAATCGAGTTTTTCTCGAAACGTGTTTTATTCCGTGCCGTGAAACGTAACTCAAAAAGTAATAAACCAATCAACTTGAAATATTGTACAGATATTCTATAGCTTATTGGCCTTTGCACAAACCTTAAATTTCGTATAAATTGTTTTAATAAATATTGTTTTTAACGATTTGTTTATTTAAAAGTGTTTTTCTTCCTTTAGGCCTCAAATTTTCATTTTTTTTGCTAAATTAAGTTCATGCAAAGTGGGATGACTTATTTTAATGAAAAAAATTACACCCGAACATGCATAATGATATGAACAAAGTCTATAGAAATAAAGAGCGCGCGCTCGGTCTACCTTAAGGAAACAATCATTTTTCAAATATGTTCCTTTAAAAAAAATCATAAAAATCAGCAATGTTTTCCTCGTCTAAAGGTGCGGCCTCATGCAGTCGCTCGTCGCTCGTTTGCAGCGATAAATCTGGTCACGTGGCCCTATTTTGAATTTCCCGCGACTTAAAAAAGTAGCGACATGTCGCCCCGTCGAATAGCAGCGTCAACATGGCTGCTTCCAGGAATGATCTCGAAAGCTGATTTCCTAACCTCCGTTAGTGGCAGTCGTAGTAGTGATACAAGTGAAAGAAATCGGAGCGAATAAAAATAAAAATATAACAGTGTTTTTTCGGAAATTGACGAGATGTCGTTTGTTTACAAGTATCAAAAGTGGGTTGATCAGTGTCAACAGATTGCTCGAAGAGCACCGAGTACGACTTGTATCGCTCACTCTCCTCTCCCCACTCTCCTTTCCCAGCGACAAAGCTCAACATTTTCAGCTTTGTCGCTACATATCACGTGACAAGATTTGTCGCTGCAAACGAGCGACGAGCGACTGCATGAGGCCGCACCTTAAAGGTTTCCCAAAGGTTCCCCCCTAGACACGATTTCCCCGAAAACCACGAGAAAGAAAAAGCCAAGAAGAACGAAAAAGCAGGGACACGCCATCGCGGTAGTCTTTTGTAAAAACATATAATTTAATCGTTCTCTCAATTACAGCGTATAGAGCATAAGATCCGGTGGAATTTCGAAGGGACGAAAGGTAAAGAGGGAAGAAGTAAGCTGGTTGGAATTCGAGGTTCCGTGGGTGCTGATCAGCACGTGGTGTCGAATTGCATGAGGGAGGGTTCGTCGTAGACTCTTTCGTGGAACCAGGGATCATCGACGGACCAGAGATCGGGATTGAGGGCTTCTCTGCCGGGTGGTGCTCTGGGGCAGGAGGGTTGCTCGGGTGGATAATTCTCGAGATCGAAGAATCTCTCGAGATCTTCGATATTGGCGGCCTTCTGAGGGGGCGGGGATTCGAGTCTTCGGGGAATTCTCATGGAGGCTTTGATCCTCGAGGGGCAAGCGAGTATGGTGCCAAACTCGTCCTCCTCCAACGATATATCGCCCTCCTGAAGTTGCTGCTCGAGTGGAACGCCGAGATCGAAATCGGCCATTTGTTGATTCGCGACTCGCTCGAACTCGGCCTCGACGCGTTTCTGCGACTGCAGCTCGTCGAGGGTCATTTGCGTTCGGCGTGAGAATTGCCTCGCGGCCTCGACGTCAGGGTGATCACGGCCGTACTCGACTTGGAACATCACGTGAGAGATGTCCGGAACTTTGTACATCGCGCGCTCTCGCGGCGGGCTCGGCATGTACTCGAGCTGGTCCGGTACTTCGTCGATGTTCAAAATCGACTCGCCACTCTCGTCGTGAACGTTTACCGCGTTGCCGCTGACGTTTGCGACCGCTATGACGAATTCCCGCCTCGCGTTCTGGAGCTCCTCGAGTTTGCTCTGGACGGCGGCACTCTCGACGGCGTCCTGCTCGTCGAGGGTCTCGCTTATCGCCTGTAGGGATTTGTTCGCTATACCACCGACCGCACCCTCGGCCATACCCGCGTCCGCTGACGGGGGTATGCAAACAATCGTGCTGCGATCGGGCTTCACCGCCCCCGGGTCGATTATTATCTTGTTCACCGGACCCTCGCTTATCGGCATCGCCTGCACGACGTCCGCGTTCATCAACCGAGCGAGCTCACGCGTGTCCGGGGGAATCGCCGTCCCGGTTGCCCGCGGCCGAGGTGGTCGCAGTCCCGATGGCCCTGGCTGTGCGAGCAATGTTCAATTTGCGTTTTTTTTTTCGCTCCGCTTCGAAACGATAGTTATACGTTTTCGGCCCTCTTGGGGGCAAACGGGGCAATATTTTTTACATATTTTTACGGCAAAATATATCTTTGATATATCATTGTTTGAGAAATACATTTGTATAAGAAATTATTCATTCTTTGTTGCCTTTCAGGGCAGCCGAAACGATATAGGCCTCTGAAGCAGCCCCCTGACACTGGCCTACTATTCCTATACGATAAACGGAAGCGCGTTTTGTCCTGGCTTTTTAGTTCTTGAAATCGCCACTCCATAGCGTTGGCTGTTGTGTGACAGCCTTCGGCTCTAAATACTTCGATCAGCTGAACGACTGATACTTTCGTGGCTTTCGCCTGTTGTCGTTATAGCGACGTAATTTATTGTGTTCAAATGGAAAATCATTAGAACGGAAAATCATTCCAAATAGATCAATAGACTTTTATTCATGTAAGATATTCGAAACACCGGCGCAACATACATATATACGCATGCCTGTCACACGACTACTAGCGCCACAGTGCGGCAAGGACATTTTGCGAACAGCATTTATCTACCAGTGTCAGGGGGTTGCTCTGAAGTAACTTTCCCGGTGGCGCCGCGCAACGGCTGCCGGCGGCAAAACTTAGATTGGCGCATGGCGGTTAAGTCAAACCGGCACAAACACGAAAGAGCTAGGCTTGGGCAAGCATCATCGATTTTAGATCTCACACTGTGAATGGAATGTGCTTGTAAATAAAATAAAATAGTGCGATGGAACGAATAACCATTTCTCCCCATTATTATGGCTATTAAAAACAAAAATTCATAAAGTCAAATGGACAAATTTTTAGGTTATATTAAAAGTAATTAAGAATAGTGCAAAACAAAAGGCAATCGAAATATATGGTCCGCTAAAATCGAACCCACATGTTACATATTTACTTCGTAAATAATATAACATACGTTCGATTTACGGCGTTTATGCACAATTTCTTACGATGCACTTCCCAACGTCGATTCGGAAAACCATAAAAATGAAGTTCCGGATTCGTCGCTTCCGTGGGGAGACAACCCTCAACACAACATTTGCGATTAGCGCCTACATTCGATCGAGTACCCATCACGTTTATTATTTCGTAATACTTGTTTACGCTGTTTTTACAACGTAAACATCACACGCGGTACTGTCATTCACGCAAACACCTGATTTAAATGGCGACCGGCATACTGCACTAGCAGACGATAACCAATCTAAGTTTAGCCAAAACGTGCCGCGAGGGCTGCGCCAGTTACTTCGGAGGCCTATAAGGAATTATTCATTCTTTGTTGCCTTTAAGGGCAGCCGAAACGATATATTGGGAGTACAAATAAGTCTCTGCTGTTTGACAAAATATGGCCCCACCAGGAGGTTATGGTGAAATTGTCAGATGTAAAACGTCATATCGTAAGGTTGGACATCTGGCAACACTGTAACCTTGAAATATTAGCGATTTTGTATTGGCATCACAAAATTTATTTCGTGCTATTTGAGTACTTCGCTATGCGACGATAATCTGAAAAAAATCGGCCATTTTCACGATGCTATTGAAATGGGTTTCGTATAATAATGACGTAAACATTTATTGACAAACTGCGTAAGCAAACGACTTTTCAATGGATAATCAGTTAGAAAAAAGGTTTTTTTCACGTAAAACAAAATACTTCATTGTTCTGAATACTTAAATTTTTTTTTCCGACTTGTCCTTCTTAAAAATTTCGTTAGCTGCATTTTTTAAGGTTATAAATGTAACTAAAAATTGATGTCATATATTCTATAAATACGAAATTTAGATATTATTTTCAATAATTCTTTTCCACTTCAATAATTTCAATTTCATCAATGTGAAGTTTATGAATATTATACATTTATACGTAAAGAAAAATCACACAATAACTTAGAAACTTCTTAAAAGGAACGTAGAACCTTTCTCCACAAAAAAAAAAACATGTGAAAAATCGCGATGGTCTATCCATTTTCCGAAATTACTGAAGAATAAAAAACGATCGTGACCAATCAAACAATTCATATTCATAAATGTTACGAGTGCTTTCCATGGTCTTTTGAATTTTTCTTTAGAAATTTCGAAAGTCGGGTAGTCCATACATTCATTCAAAAAAATCAACTCATTGTTATGACAAGAAAACTTTCCTCCTGATTGTTCGTCGAGCAATTATTCGTTCGAGCTATTTGTCCCTAGCTTTACGGCATTATTATTATTCAAAATTAATATTTATAATTGTTCCAATATGTGTGTTTTTTGTCAGATTTTCGTCAAATCGCGAAAAACTGGAATGGCGATCGAATGCATTTTTTGGCTCAGAATGTACGTGTGATGCATCCTCAAGGGCCTTTAAGGTATTCCTTTCACGAACTCGAATATTTATCAATCAACTGATTTTTGTCTATAATCAAGTAAAAATACATCCCAGTATACTGGTAAAATTTCAAGTCAAGTTACCGAACTTTTAACGAAAAATTACGACTCTAAATAACGTTTCATTTATACAGTGCTTTATGGAGATGACACATTTTTATCTAATCATTTATACACTAAATAGCTCTAGATGCCCGAGATAAACTGTTTACGGGTGTAAAAAAATCAAAAAATTCCGCAACGACATTGAAAACGGGGGGTCACCGAATGTTCAAAGAAAATATTAATGATAAAACTTAGAAAAGTGTGACGAGAAAAATTTTCGTAGCGTCATTTCAAAGAAAATGTGAAAATGTCCGAATCTACTAAATTTGCACGAAATTTTTTATTTCAGCTTATCGTTGGGTATAATAATTGATTGTGACTTATTTTTATTAAAGGGGGAGATACGTTTAGGCGAGGAAAAATTTGCCGATTTTCATGATTTTTTTTGTTTAAGGAAAGATTTCATCACCATGTTTGAAACTTAGGGTATGTTTTATTACTACTTTTGGCTGTTGAATGGTATTTGCGTATTTTTTGTTCATCTTTAAAAATGGCGGAGTTATGGCGAGGTCTTCTAAACTGCATTTTCAAAACTGGCATGACGTATAGCTAAAAAACTAATCGACCGATGCTGATAAAATTTGGGGTAAATCTTTCTAACCTCATTGTCTAAAATATGACTCAATGTTTTAGAATATAAACAAAAGTATTTTTATTACAAAATGTAGCCATTTTTTGGCAAATTCCAGCTTTTTGTTTCAAAGCGTACCATTGGATCGATTATCAACATGTCTCACTTTTTCTTGGTTTATATTCTGCGTATGAATGTTAATGAAAGAAAAACCTTCGTTGGTTGTTTTTCGGATTAATCCCGCCGACGCTACGTGTCACTCCGTCTGACAACACCCACGGAAACCCGTTTAGAAGACCGTGCCATACCTACGCCGCTTTTCAAGATTATGGGAAGGTTCTGCCTTGTTGGGCCAAAAAATATTTGATTTTTCACCAATTTTTTATGCGAAAAGTATTAAATATAGAATGTTAATATTTGGTATGTTGACTAAGCGGTCTTCATTGAACATCAAAATATTTTTCAAAGTTTGACAAAACATGCTTGTGGGAGTGGGAGGAGCCACGTATGTCGATGCGCGGGCGATGACATTCTTCGCTTGTGGAAGTCCTAAGTTTGGTTCAGATCCCGGACAGGTGATCTGAACCAAAAAATTAGACATACTTTTACTTTGTACAATATTGTATATAAGTTGACCCAGAATGCTCACTTTTCTTTATTTTTCAATTTTTCTTCTTGACTCTAGGTCAACTTATACAAAATATTGTACAAAGTAAAAATATGTTTGATTTTCTTGCTTCAGGTCACCTTTCCGGGACTTAGGACTTCCGCAAGCGGAGAATGGCATCGCCCGCGCACCGACATACACGGCTCCTCCTACTCCCACCACCATGTTTTGTCAAAATTAAAAAAATATTTTGATGTTCAATAATGACCGCTTAGTCAACATAGCAAATATCAACATTCTATATTTAATACTTTTTGCATAAAAAATTGGTGAAAAATCAAACATTTTTTGGCCCAACAGGGCAGAACCTTTCCTTAATAATATAAAAATCCAACCTGGTGCGTTGGTCTAGTGGTTAGTGTGCTGGCCAGTGGATCGGGAGGTCGCAGGTTCGAATCCCAGTCACGTACTTTCGTCGTGAAATGTTTTTCTTCGACATTTTTTGGCGAAAGATGATTAGTTTCGTGACTGGGAGGCGAACTTGGGACCGGCTGTATCGGTATAGGTTTTCCGTAATTTCCTTATGCCCATGGCAGATATGTCATGGTGAGTACGTTACAAAGGAGAAAGTCGGCTGCGGCCGCAAGATGGTGGGAGAGGTGTGGAATAGGAGGTAGAACAAAGTTAAGGGGCGGGTTAGGGCACGTGAAAAGGGAAAGCCCTATAAGACTGGAACAAACCAATAAAAAAAATCCCATGTAACAGCCACATGTAGTAATAAAACACACTCTTAGTCTCTCATAAATGGTGAAAAAATCTTTCCCTTCAACCTTTCGTGGTCACATTTCCCATTTCGATCACGGTGATCACACTGGGTTCATTCTACCCGGTCCATTTTCAAACCAGTATTGTGACCAAGCTATCTATCCAAAAATGTTCAAAAAATTACTGAACATGTTTTGAACTTTGTAGATAACGTACGAAAAATTTATTTATAAGAAATGAAATGGCAAAATATTTTTGAAAATTCATAAAGAGATGAAAACAAAAAAAGTGCACTTTTTCACTAAAAAATCATAACTTCGCGAATGTTCAATATTATTACCTAAAATTTGAATCCGAAACTCCTTAGATCTGGTCCTTCAAGGAAAAAAATTGCCGCCTAGTACGCGTTCTAAAAAAGGTACTAACGTTTTATTCGAATTTCTAACGGTCCCTACGTGTAGAAGATACTCCAATCTTCAGATAGATGGCGACCCAAGTCCCACTCAAAGCCTGGAACTATTGTCTATTTGGGCCCAAAGTTGATCGACGGGTCGATTTTACGCACGATGATCACGAAGGGTTTCAAAACATCATGAAAATCAGAAAATTTTTGTTTGCCTAAAGGTATCTCTCCCCTTAAGCGCCACTGTAATTTCCCAATCATTCAGAAGGGCCCTCCTCATGGCCTCACAAAATACGGCCCCCCGCGAAAGGAATACCTTAATGAAAAAGTACGAGCGTTTTTTGAGCATCGACAAATTTGGCACAAATTCATGCGGCCTCAATTTGCGCACCAAAGTACTTTCTCCCTCTGCCTCTCTTTGATAGGGTAAAAAAATACATGAGGCGAAAATTACTATTGTCCTTTTAGGTTTCGCGCCCGATCTCTCGGTGACGATGTGACCTCTGGCGATGGCAGCGTCAACCGCGCAGGAAGCCTCTGCCCGCCCTCTCTCGGCAGCCTCGGCGCCCTTCGCGATCGAGTCCTCGAGTACTCGCACCTGAGCTTCGGCGGATTTGCGAGGGGCGGCCGCCGGTGGCGCGGTCCTCGGGGCTCGTCCGAGGCGCGCGTCGCCGCCGACCGGGGCCGGCGTACGTCGCGGGCGTCGCGCCGCCGCCGCCGCTGCTTTTTGCTTCGCCAACTCGAGCGCTTTGATCTTGTCGGCCGCGGCCTGCTGTCGCATTTGCAACGCTTTGGTCATCTGGGGCGCAGCAAAGTCGATTTTCTTGGGTGCCGGCCTCGAGAGCGACTGACGCGCGCGCGACGATCCGGCAGTCGGTTGCGACGGTCCGGCGGCGCATTCCCCCCCGCGCTGCTGAACGACCGCGGACGTTTGGGCGGCTCGCAGCATCTGCGTTCTCGTCAAACCGGGACGCGAAACTCCGGGCTTCGAGCGCCCCGGGCATGGTGGACGGCCCGCCATTCTCGCTCAACTTATTCGATCTCTTGTCGCAACTTCCGCTTCCTCTTCGCTCTCTTCCTAGGGCTCTCTAGTCGTACACAGAGACAAATGTTATCTGCGAAGCGCAACGCTTTTTATTTTCTTAAGGGCTTACAGACACCTCGGTAGGTAAAAAAGCACGATTTTTCAAAAGGGTGCTCATTCGAAAGTATGAGTCCCTTCGAGTGTCTAGCCTGAAAATTTGATACGGAAATTCGCGGTAATGACAAAGTTATAGCGTTTTGTAACTGACCAGGCGAGCAACGACTAACAGCCCGGGAAAACTTTTAACGTGTTTTACTTGAAACAGGGTTTTTTTAATCGGTACCAGAAATATCTCCGCAACTACTGGACCGATCGGGTCAAGTTTTGCACAGTTGTGCTTCACACAATAATCCAGTACTTATCGAGCTGTTTTTTCGATACCTGGCATAGTTTTTTTGGTAAACTTATAGAATCACGGCTCCGTCCCAAAATCGGTCCAAAATTTTTTCGGGATATTGTTATGGATAAAAAACGATGTTACATATTGAACTGAGGTGGGGGAAGCCCTATTATGAAAAAAAAACGTTAAAAAGTGTCATTACGGTGGAGGGTAAAAAAGAAATACGTAACATGATTTTTGGTTTTCAAACTTTCTTGTGTGTGTGTGTGTGTGTGTGTGTGCGCGCGCGTGTGTGTGTGTGCGCGCGTGTGTGTGTGTACGCATGTGCGTGTGTGTGTATGTGTGTACGCATGTGCGTGCGTGCGTGCGTGCGCGCGCGCGCGCGTGTGTGTGTGTGTGTGTGCGTGCGTGCGTGCGTGTATGTGTGCATACATGCATTCGTGTGTGTTCGCGCGCATGCATGCGTGTGTGTGTGTGTGTGTGTGTGTACGCATGTGCGTGTGTGTGTGTGTGTGTACGCATGTGCGTGTGTGTGTACGCATGTGCGTGTGTGTGTGTGTGTACGCATGTGCGTGTGTGTGTACGCATGTGCGTGTGTGTGTACGCATGTACGTGTGTGTGTGTGTGTGTGTGTGTGTGTGTGTGTGTGTGTGTGTGTGTGTGTGCGCGCGCGCGCGCGCGTGTGTGTGTGTGTGTGTGTGTGTGTGTGTGTGTGTGTGTGTGTGTGCGTGCGTGTATGTCTATAATGCACTATTTTGTCGCTCGTTTCCGCAAACTTCTAAATCCTAAACTTCTAAATAACATGGAATTAATAAAAAATGTCGGCCTCCCCCAACTAAATATCAATAGTGATGACATAAAGGCGTTCATGGAAAAAAAAATGTTGGCATTGAAATAGGTCTGGAGCCGTGGTTCTATAGTTTTAACGTTTTTCTTTCATCTAAAGTGCTGAACAATTTTGAGGCGACAAATCGCCTGTTTTATTCAAGTGACTGACATGACCCGAAAAAATTAAATGTTTTAATTCGGGCTCAATGAGTACTAGTTTTATTTATCTACTTTAAGAAACAAACATTTATTTTTATAGATAAAAAAATGGCAGGGGCACGTCTGGTACCGCAAACGCTGTCAACAAAAACACGTCCCAGGAAAACGACTGTAACTTTTTTAGCGTTTGAAATTTTTTAACCAAGCTTTCACAAAATGTATATAAAATGTCATACTCTAAAATGTATATTATGCTTGTTCAATAAAATTCAGTTTTATTCACAAACAAAATTATCAAACATAACCTTAATTTTAGCCGTCTTAGGTGTATGTAAGCCCTCAAGGAAGTTGGAGCGTTAGTCACATCCAAGATTAAATTTTAAACAAATATATGTTATTCTCCAGACCGTACTGAGTCTTTAGGATTTTTTTTTAAATGTTCACCACAATACAAGAGAGACAAAAAAGTCGTTTAATGTATGTTCACGCCGTTCACGCTACGGCTAATGTAATTTTTTTGGTTAATTTAGCACCAACATAAACTTTTTATAACAACGAATTAACGCAAACTAAACCATTTAGTTTAGATAAAAACATTTAGATAAAAGAAACTTAGATAGAAGAAAAAGAATTTAGATATTAATTAATAGTACAGTCGAACCTCGATATAACGAATCAGTCGGGAAGTTCGTTACATCGAGTTTTGGTTATACTGAGGTTTCGTTATATCAAAGTCATGTTCCTTTAAATGTTCTTTAAATAAAATATATTAGTACCATGAATATAGGGATATTTTTTAAAAGAAAGAATGGTTTAAGGGGTCTTCTCATTTTAGACGCTAAAAAAGCTATTTCCATCAATTTTTTGATAGGTTTATATTATAGATATTGATATAAAAGTTGTTACACTTAATGAATACATTTTCGAAATACATTAAAAAAATAATTTAATGTGTCTATGTAACCCAAACACACTTCAAACGCGTTTTTCTCGAAACAACGTTTTTCGACGGCTTGTGGATAAAATCTTCGAAACTACTAAACCGCCCCTTATGAAATGTTACCCACGTATTCTTTACAACTATAGTTATAGCTAATCTTTTTTAAAGCTTAAATTTTTTTAAATTTTGATGAAATTTGAAACTATTTTTTCGCCAAACACGGTGAAAAAAAACCTTTTTTTGTTTATTCGAAAAATGTCCGTCATTCTGTTATTTTTGCATATATCAAAAATGGTACGATATGCGCTATAGCCATTAACATACTGAATCTAAGACCGCTTGATTTTTTTGTTTCGGATGATCCATGTCCGAGATTTCATTGACAGCGCAGACCTACAATTTTTTTAGGACATTTTTTTAACTACCATTTTCGTCTATAAATAGTGACTTAAATAAATAAATATTTTTTTTTCTAGGTATTTCGAAAGTGTTTTTATTAAGTTTAAAAACTTTGATATCAATATCTATAATATAAACGTATCGAAAAAATTCATGAACATAGCCTTTTTAGCGTCTAAAGTGAGAAGACCCCTTAAATTAGAGCAATTTCTACAAGCAATTAGCTATCAGAGCATAATGTTGTTGTATCAAGGGTTTGGGTGTCTTTCGGAAGGGAGTGGACAAATCTTCGTTATATCGAGGATTTTGGTATATCGAGGTTTGTTATATCGAGGTTCGACGGTAGTAATAAATAATCTTGTGACAAATATAAATAGGCATCCATATAAATGACTCAAGTTTCTATTCGAGTTGTATAAAACATCCGCTGACGTAGTTTTTTCATAAAAATCATCGATAATGTTATACTTTTTCAAGGTGGTGGTAACACAAAATTGTTTTTCTTATTTGCGTAATAAAAATATAAAAACGCATTATCTTGCCCTTCGACTATATTTTTTATGAAATATTAGCGTCTAAAGAAAAATCTATACCTAGTACGCATTTTTTTGAGGTTAATTTTTATAAATTCATAAACCGTCATTTACTCAAATGGACCGCTCCAACCTCCTTAAGGACTTACACCTAGTTGACATTTTTTTGAAATATCGATTTTTTCATTTCGACGTTTTCCCAAGATATGAAAATTTCAAAAATATTGTCTGAAATTTTCAAGTCGATCCATTCATAATTGAGAGAGTTGTGGACGTTTATAGGTAGGTTCCGCGAACTGGCGAACTTTAAACACCTTTTTTACAAAATCACTTTCCAAGGTTGGTGACCACGATATCAAAAAGAATCATTGCACCGATCAACGTCAAATTTGACAAGCTTCTTTTACACACCAAAAAGCAGTGCTCGAACGAAGGAATTTTTTTTCGATACATAGTTTTTTTGTCAACGAAAATAGAGGGGTTTGGAACCGCTACTTTCACTTTGACTACGGCCATTAAAAAAACAACAACATTTAATGAAATTCTTCGGCCAAGGACTAGATAGGTTCATGCAAAAAAATTCGTGAAACCATACTCTTTAATGCGAAAATGTTTAACCTGCACACGTTTTTTCCAGAAAAAGGGCACGAAAATTCCTCTTCTTCTGACTACAAGGTAGGTATAACCGATTAAAACCTTAAGTCTATGAGAAAGCTGGGTTTGAAAATTTGTGAGGTTATGTTGACGCACACTTGAGAAAGACTACCAGTCTAGAGCCCAGAAAATGGATGAATTTAGACAATTTCTGATGGGTACCCAGTTGATGGAATGAAAATTCCGTTGAGTGACCTTTATTCTACATATCTTCAAGTATTCGTACACATTTTTCCACTAGATTTTGTGACAAAATGGCGGCGCTGCGGCTGGATGAAGAGAGTCACCTTTGTCTTATAATTTCGTCATTGCATCGCAAATCTTTGACGAATTGACTTGACATTTTCTTTGCAACCTTATAACAATATTTTACATCAACTTACGTAGGGGATTTTTAATATATTGAAAATCGATGTTTTCCGATTTCCCCGCGTACTTCGAAGGCGAATCTCATCGAGAACTCAAATTAGATTAGAAATACTCTAAACTGGTAGCCTCCTTGAGGCGCAGCTCCACAAGTCGATCAGTCGAACCATTCACTCGAAGCGAATATTCAATTAAATTGAATATCAAAGAGAAGTTGAGCAGAAATATTATTTTATTCAAACAAACCTTTTCTTTCGATGTATATATGCGCTCACAAGTGGGGACTTCCGGTACGGGAATTTTTCGGATTTTTCGAGCTCAAAATTCGGCCACGTGAACGGCAGGGAGTTGAATGATTTGCGGCTACCCAAAATTTCAGAGTTCTCGATCTTACCTGCATTTCGAAACCGTCTCTTTTTTCTCTCTCTCTCTCTTTTTTATATTTTTTACGGCGATGTGTTTTGGCGAGTCGAGAAACTTTAAGGGTGGTCTGGTGATAAATGTACAGCGCTGTAAATGGACGCACGAACCTTCTCAGATCAAGGATAAATAAAAAATTGGCATTTCTTGTGAGTCCAGGGTCCAGAGGATCACAGGGACATCACCTGGTCTCGCCTTTTGGCCCGTGCGGCCTTCATGTTTCGTGCTTACTCTGGAATTGTCCAATTTCATGATTACCAGCGATAGCACGGTGTAAAAAAATTAACGCTCCCTCACAGTCGGATCATTCCGCTCTCCAGGGACTTCCGGCGCGATACTTACGAGAATTTTGCGTATCGGATGGGAGCCGGAAACGGGTTTGAGTGCTTTTTTTTGACGTTGTGACGATTCCTTCACGTCATCGTTTGTTTGGAGAAAAAATAAAATGTCATACGGCATCTCGAAATAAGTGAAGGTGTGACGTGTGTTTTTTTTTTCGCGCGTGGTCTGCCAAGAGCAGACCACGAGATATTGCAACGATGACATAACCGCAACAGCCTCGGATTCACTTTGCTTCGGCGACTTCCGGTTTCCGCGACTCGTCAAAATCAACGGATCGAGCCCCGCGAGTTACGAGCGCAACCTACTTCCGGTCAAATTCTACTCGTTCCAATGCTACTTGGAGGGAAATCTTCCACCGGAAGTTCCCATCGAGCTGCACTCCCGCGATACCCATAACCCCCGAAGACACTTTTTTCTCTCGCCCCCTCCCCCGAAGGCTTCCGGAAATTGCGCGAGCGTAAGATACGCGATGACTTATTTCGAATGACATCGCGCGCGCGCCGCGCCCGAGCGAACATGGGATGGGAGAGGAAGGCTTGAGGAACCGGAAGTTGCGCGGCCGCCATGAGCTCGAGCCTGGAAAATCCTTCGTGACTGGCCACACCGTCCCACCGGAAGTATAATGTCATCGGCGGAATCAACGAGGAGAGATGGACGCGCTCGCAATGTGAGCGTCAACGAGCCAACGACGAGTAGACACGAGAGACGCACGAGCCTTCAGGCCGGACGCTTTCTCAAGAGCAAACATCCGGAACTGTTCGAAATCACACCACTTCCGGGCGGCTATCGTCCGCGCTCGGTCAATCGTCGCGATGAGATCGCCTCCCGCAGCAAATCTTCCGAAGCGAAGGTTCGAAATCGAAAAAACGTATATGATTCTCGTTCACTTTTTCCTCTATTCGCTTCAATTCGAGCCAAAATTGACAATGCCTCTTTCGTGACTCCGAAGATTCCTGCACCGGCGAACACCTCGAGAGTGAAGGATCGAGCGAGTATCGGTGAAGTTTTGGAAACGAATATCCGATGTCCGAGCGCGAGTAAAGGCGTGTCGAGGGATGATCGACGAAACGACACGGTAACGCTTCATTATTCAAGGGGTGAAACGCACCCCCGAAAATGGGCGTGCTTTTCGTCGATAAAGTTTTAACGGTACGAGATATGAAGAAAACAAAATCAAATTGCAACAACGTTTATTTTTCCGCGTACTATACATTGGAGATGAGAACGATGCAGATGACGAATTTCAAACGAAAAACACCCCTATTTTCGAGGATGCGTTTCGCCCCTTAAAAATCGGGTTTCGCAAATATAAAAAAACACGTGTCGCCTATTTTTATCCATTCTACGAACATGCCAAATTTCATCGAAATCGGAGAGTTCGTCCTCGCGACGTTTCCTTGTTAGGGATATGTAACTTTCTATGAGAAACAGTCCTCGGAAAACGTAAAATCAAAAACCCAAAGGGGTATCATGGTGTTGCCGGAAATAACGTTTTTCGGAATGATCTCTATGAAATGTCAGTTTTAAGAGGGTGGCAATGGAATTTTCGCAATCAGCCATCAGTTTTATAACGGATGGGACCTTTGGAAACCCAAAAAATGAACATCTTAAGGGGTCTTCTCACATTAGACGCTGCAAAAGGATATTTTTATAGAATTTTTTTATAGGTTTATATGATAGATATTGATATAAAAGTTGTTGCACTTAATGAATACACTTACGAAATACATAACAAAATTTATTTATTTATTCAATTAACTATTTATAGATGAAAATGGTAGTTAAAAAAATGTCCTAAAAAAATTGTAGGTCCGCGTTGTTGGTGAAATCTCGGAGATGGATCATCCGAAACAAAAAAAAACGAACGGTTTTAAATTCAGAATGTTTGATTTTTGATATATGCAAAAATAACAAAATGGCAGACATTTTTCGAAAAAACAAAAGAAACGTGTTTTTTTACGGTTTTTGGCAAAAAAAATTCTTGATGTGCGCTATAGCTATGGTTGTGAAGCACATGTGGTTAAAATTTCATAAGGATCGGTTCAGTAGTTTCGAAGATTTTGTCAACAAGCCGTCGAAAAACGTTGTTTCGAGAAAAACGCGTTTAAAGTTTGTTTGGGTTACATAAATACATTTAAAACATTTTTTTATGTATTTCAAAAGTGTATTTATTAGGTGTAACAACTTTTATATGAATATCTATAATATGACCCTAGCAAAAAAATGAGGGAAATAGCCTTTTTAGCGTCTAAAGTGAGAGGACCCATCAACCGATCTAGGCGCACAGCTACGTTTCCGAAAATAGTCCAGAATTTTTAGACATTCGTCCCGCAAAAAATCCTGATAATTGATTTTATGATTGGATTATGTCAGAGAGTGTCCCCTAAGTATAAAACCAAGTTTGTGTCGTCCGAAACGGCGAGCGTTAGCCGCCATCTTGAAAAACGTCTTTTTGCAAATATCTCAGAAACGATGAGTTTTACGTTAAAAATCGTAAGGACCTTTTTTGTAGAGGATAAAATTTTCCATTTTTTTTATTTGAAACTTTTTTCTTTATTGTTAATGTTTGCCGAGATATAGTCGATTGAAAAAACCAAATTTTTGTTTTTGGAAAATATCTCGATAATTTTTGGAAATACGAAAAAAATGTAATAACTTAAGTTGTAGAGCATTAAATTTTCTACAATTTTTGTATAAAACTTTTTTTGCAAAATCAATAGTTGCTGAGTTCTAGCGCAATAAAAGTTGCCGTCAGGTAAAGAAAAACAGCGACTAGTGGTAATACAAAAAAATGTAATAGAAGAATTTTAAAATAGAGACGGTAACAATAATATTTATCATGAAAAGGAGGGATATGGGTGATAGGAGGAAAGTTTACGCAATAAAAACATTTTGACGAATTGTTTGAAAAAGACATGAAAATTTATTCATTTATTCATATTCATTACCATTTGCGCGATTTGAGTCGCGATTTACAAATAAGGATCGATTTTTTTATATATATATACATGAATATCCATACACCCTTATTGTTAAAGAACGCGCCGGCGTGCACTAATTAGCTCCTGCAATACTTGCCGCCGAGACGTCGCGTCTCCTTACATTTTTTGTTTGCATGCTAGAGTAACGTATTACCACTAATCGCTGTTTTTCTTTACCTGACGGCAACTTTCAGTGCGCTAAAACTCAGCAACTATTGATTTTACAAAAAAAAGTTTTATACAAAAATTGTAGAACATTTAATGCTCTACAACTTTGATCATCGCACTTTTTGCGTATTTCCAAAAATTATTGCGATATTTTCCAAAGACAAAAATTTGGTTTTTTAATCGACTATATCTCGGCAAATATTAATAATAGAGAAAAAAGTTTCAAATAAAAAAGATGGGAAATTTTATCCTCTACAAAAAAGAGCCTCGCGATTTTTAACGTAAAACTCACCGTTTCCGAGATATTTGCGAAAAGCCGTTTTTCAAGATAGCGGCTAACGCTCGCGGTTTCGGACGACACAAACTTGGTTTTATACTTAGGGAACACCCTCCGACATAATCCAATCGAAAAATCAATTGGTGGGATTTTTTGCGGAGCGAACCCATTTTTGGTGCTAAAATTCCTGGACTAAAATGATTTTGGTACACTTAGAGTATGCCGTTTGGCACATCCCGATATTCAATTTCCATCTACCCAAAGAGGCCAACCCGAATTCCCCCCCAGGTAGCTTGAGGAAAATTGACGAAATCCGTCAGGCTGACTTTGGAGCGATCCAGCGAATAGGAAATTGTAAACGTTTCGCGATTTCTTGAAAATTGCCCTTGTTACAAAAAATTGTTCACAAATGTCAGGTCAGAATGTGCAGTATCGCCGTCAGCACCGTTATGATGCTCGCTCAGCGTACCTACGACGACATCACTATGGAACACGTCAGACACACCCAAGAGTACTTTCACGGCCTCAAACAGCCGGACGGATATCCCGCGAATGTTCGCCAATTCACGCGACTTCTGACACACTTGAAGGAAGGAGGTAAAGTCCACTCTTCCGTCGAGGAAGAAGAAAGTAACGAGGCTGTACAAGAACCGGAGCACGTACAAGAACCGGAGCACGTACAAGAACCGGAGCCTGTACAAGAACCGGAGCACGAAGAACCAATTAATACGAACGATACTTGAAGGACTGTAAAATTGTTGATGCGAGTGATTTATGCAAAAAAAATCTTGATTACTAAAAAAATACGTGCTTCCGAAAATTTTCGTTTTTTTTTCATTCCTAATATGTATAGAAAAAATGGACAATGAAGAACGAATAAATACGAACGATGTTGATAGACTGTGTAAAAATGGTTAAGTGTGAAAAAATTTCATCGTGTATACACTAATAAAATACAGGTTCCCGAAAATTCTTTGTTTTTTTTTTAATTCCTGTAAGTGCAACAAATCAGAGCATGAACTACGAGGAAAATAAATCATGCTTGAAGAACTAAAATTATTGATGCGGGAAAATTTTCGAATAAAAATACGTTATGAGTAGTTTTTTTCATGCCCTATGAATATACATGGGAAACCGTGAATGAAACAAAACTTCTTCTAGTCATTCAATTCTTCAGCGGAGCGTCGTAAACTTCCGGTCCGCCGGTACAACGAAGCTGTTGAAAAAACTGCGATTAAGGCGGATCGAGCGTACCACTGGTGAATAGCAAAGAATACTGATTTTTTAACCGTAGATACTTCTAATAAAAATTAAACTGCAAAGTCTTTGTTAGTTTCTCCACGTCGTTTTCGAAAAAAAATCGTCAAAATCGCAAAAGAATAAGACGTTTCGAAAACATAATATACAGATAACACAAGATATAGGCACATTTTTTCCAGTTTCTCCACATCGTTTTCGAGGGAAAAAAAAATCAAAATTGAATTTGAAAAAAACTTCGAAAACTTTTTTTTCGAACAATATTGGAAAAGTTTTCCGTTTTCACGCATCGTTTTCGAAAAAGAAAACATCAAAACGGTAATAAAAAAAAGCATTAGAAAACGAAAAATTGGCATTTTTCGTGAGTTTCTCGGGAACGATTGAAAAACTACAATAAAAAAGCATTGAAAACACAATTTGAAATGAAACACAAAAATAGGCGAATTTTCCAAGTTTATTCACATTGTTTGTGAAGAATAAAAAATGTTGAGAACTGTAATTGAAAAACAATTGAAAACGGGTTGTTTTTGTGGGTTTCTACAGTTTGTTTTTGAAAAAAAACTATAATAAAAGACCATTGAAAACACAAATTAAAAAACAAAAAAGTATGCAAATATTTCAAAGTTTCTCCAAATCGTTATCGAGAACATCCTAATACATTTTTTTTAACATTTATAAATAAAATAGGCAAAGTTTTCGTAAGTTTTTCGAGATAGTTGTCGAAAAAAACATCCAAACCGTAATTTAAAAAAAAGCATTAAAAACAAAACAAGAAATATGCAGTTTTCGCAACATTCTCCATATCGTTTCCGAAGAAAAAACCGTAACAAGTAAGCCTTAAGGGGTTAGGCCACAGTAACGGGTATAAAATCATGTGCGTGATTCACTCATAAAAGTAATCACATATCTATTTAGAATGAATATCAAGCTGTTAGAAAATATATATATATTTTTTTTTATGTACAAAATGGCCGACTACTAATATTTTCTGTTGTTATCTTTTTTTAGACGCTCCGCGGCGTGACATTTAGCATCCACAATTTTTCACCTAGAACAAAAAACAAAAATTCTCGTCAATGTACATTATAATACCTAGAGAAGTACGTACGATATTAAAAAAATGTTGTATTATTCAAAAGTTGTAGGTATTTGAATGAATTTTCAGTGAAAAATTTCGTATAAAACTCCTCATAAAATGAAAAGTTCTCGATTAATCAGAAATTCCGTACGTACTTTTCTGCGAAATGCAATTAGGAACATACTTTTAAATTACAAGTAAATCGAGTGAAAATTGTTGAAGTTATATGTAACGCCATTGTAATTGTACATTGTAATGTACGCCATATGTAAATTGTTGAAGTTATACGTAACGCCAATTGCCAAAGGCTGTTTCGAGAAAAACGCGTTTAAAGTTTTAGGCACTGTATGGCTTACGTTATACGCTCAAATTCGGTGAAAAAAATTGTCTTGCTATAAATCCAATACTAACGTACTCTTATGATGATAAAGCACCGTTTTAGCGAGAAAGAAAATCGATTTTTTGAAAATTCTACTGTGGCCTTACCCCTTGAAAAAGCAATTTAAACAAAACCACAAACTATCTAAATTTGTTTTTCTCTTTAAAGAATGGAGCAGAACTTCCGCATACTCCGCGGTCGAACTTTCAATGGCCGTATGTAAAAAAAGTTATACGTTTTTTTAAATTTCCGACAATTTTATTTCCTCCGCATTCCAAGGCCTACTGGTGGACGAAAAAAGTTCAAACACGCCGAAATATTCGATAAAAGAACTCTGGTTCATTTCCGACTTCAGGCCCGTCAAAATTGTCGTATGAAAGGCGAATTCGTAAATTCGTCAATCCAAACAAGAAAAATTGTCTCAAGTACGTGGATTTTTCCGGGACAAGAGGCGTGATTGATCCTTTTGGGGGGTGGGTTCGAGGGGGCATTCCACCGTGCCAATGCAATCGGACGGCTCAGCCAAGGCGGAAAAAAAGGTTTCGATCAATTCGAAGGATGTCACCGACATTCAGCCCGTTCTGTACTCGTTCAGGGCGGTCGGCGGGGGATTCGGTTCCGGCTCCGTCATGACCGCGATACGTCCGCCATATTGGCTGTATCACGATCACGCGCTCGGCGTCATATGGTCCCTCTTCAACAAAGACAAGAATTATATCGGTTCGCATCAATCGCGCTATCGAACAACCTTCAAAAAAAAAAACGAGTAGGGTCAATTGCACACAGGGATAACGCAGCTGCACTGGTGTCTGAGGTTCCTCCTGGATCTGAAGAGCAGCCAGGGCGAGTACACGGGAGACGTTGACATTTGCATACGCCTGATCCAGGACGATCTGATCGAGCAGTACGCGAAACTCGGCGAGGCGATGAAAAGTTCACTGGAACAAACGACACTGGAACAAACGACCCTGGAACAGAGTCACAGAGATTCTCTGCAGCCGATTCACAGCCCGCTCAGGGAGGAAGGCTCCGGAAGTACGGACGCACTTCCGGAGGACCATGTCTCGACCCCGGCCCGGGATGAAAATCCCGTTGCGAGCTCCACTGTGCGAAATTCGATCGATCTGACGGCCGATCAGCCGCCGGAAAACGGGGAAGAATTTTCGCGGATAGAGCCAAGAGTTCGATCACTTTTTTCTTCTTTTTTCAACCGGTCTTCTCACTTTAGACGCTAAAAAAAGATATTTTCATGCATTTTTTTGATAGGGTTATATTATAGATATTGATATGAAAGTTGTTATACTTAATGAATACACTTTCGAAATACATAAATTGAAAAAAAAATATATTTATGTAGCCCAAACAAAATTTAAGGCGTTACCCCCACTTGTAGCGCAAAAAAAGGCCTTTTTCATGAATTTTTTAAAAGAAATCTACAAAACTTTCTTAATCGATCAATATACCATCTTAAAGAACACATCTTGAAGAACTTTCAGTAATTTTTTTATTGAAAAATATCACATTGTTTAGTGGCAAATGGCCGTCAATGAAATAATGTTTTTATATACACGGTTTGCGGTGACCAACATTGCGGCGAAGTGGATCATCTGAAAAAAAAATGCGGATGGATTTAGTCAAATATAAGTATAAACTAGTCTTCAATCGAAGGATTTTAAAAAATATTCATTTTTCACAAAATGGCGGACAGTCAAAGTTAATGGTTCGATTTTAACGAAAAAAAAACGGCCGTTTTTTGGCTATAAAACGGCCATTTCTTTTCGAAAAAAAAATCGAACGATTAAAGATTACATTTTTATGTATTAAATAAGCCTGCAAAATTTCAAGAAGATCGGTTCATTAGTGATCGAGTAATCTTGGTCACCGACGTCAGAAATGCCATTTTGAGAAAAACGCGTTTAAAGTTTCTCTTTCAACGCGGATTCTTCTCTTTCAACGCTCATATCTCAGTCAATTTTGTTCGGATCGACTCGAAATTTTCAGGACACATTCTCAGATACTTATACTTCAAAAAAATGCAATAAAAAAAAAATCGATTTTTTCAAAATCGCAAATGGGGGTAACCCCTTAAACGCGTTTTTCTCGAAACAACGTTTTTCGACGACTTGTTGATCAAATCTTCGAAACTACTGAACCAATCCTTATGAAATTTTAACCACATATTCTTTACAACTATAGATATAGCGCATATCAAGGATTTTGAATTTTGATATTTACTATTCTTTTTTGCCAAAAACGGTGGAAAGGGCGTTTTTTTTTGTTTTTTAGAAAAATGTTCGACATTTTGGTATTTTTGGATATATCAAAAATCGTATCATATGCGCTATAACCATTAACATACTGAATCTAAAGCTGTTTGATTTTTTTGTTTCGGATGATCCATCTCTGAGATTTCATCAAGAGCGCAGACCTACAATTTTTTTAGGACATTTTTTAACTACCATTTTCGTCTATAAATAGTGACTTCAATAAATAAATAAAAAAATTTAAATGTATTTCGAAAGTGTATAACGTTAAGTGTAACAACTTTTATATCAATGTCTATAATATAAACCCATCAAAAAAATCATGAAAATAGCCTTTTTTTAGCGTCTAAAGTGAGAAGACCCCTTAAGGGCGGAGATACCTTCAGGCCAGGAAAAAATTTGCTGACTTTCATGATTCTTTTTTTAAAGAAGGATTTCTTCATAATTTTTCACACTTGCGGGATGTTTTATTATTGCTTTTCGCTGTTACATAGTATTTTTTTCTATTAACCTTTGAAAATAGCGGAGGCACGGTACTCTAAACTGCATTTTCAAAAGTGGCGTGACGCATAGCTTAAAAGCTAATGATTCTGATGAAGTTTGGTATAAATCTTTCCAACCTTATTCTCTAACACATGACCCTGAATGTGTTTGGAAATTATTTTGAAAAAGTTTGAAAATTGAAGCCATTTTCTACGGAAAATTCAATCTTTTTGTTTCAAAGCGTACCATTTCATCGATTTTCAACAGTTCTGACTTTTTCTTGGTTCATATTCTGCGTATGAGGGTTAATGAAAGAAAAATCTTCGTTTAGAAGACCGTGCCATACCTCCGCCATTGTTAAAGATTGATCAAATTTAAAAAAATACGATGTATCGGCCAAAAGTAGTAATTTTATACCCAAGTATAAAAAAAGTACAGAAATGTTTGCTTAAAAAAAAATCATGAAAATCAGTAATTTTTTGCTGACCTAAAGGGATCTCCCCCCTTACCGTAGTTCTCGACAAAAGGGCAAACGAGTTTTCCTCTCGCGGCACTCGGCACATTGTTGAAACGATATTGAGTATTGGATTGGTGAAATGCAAAAAAAAATTCGACGATTTACGTTTCTTCTGGCGATTTTTCACTTGCCCATTTGGGATTGTTTGGTTTCAATTTTGAGCTACAATATAAGCGGGCCAAAAATGTTTTTGGTCAATATAAATTCGGTGGAAACTCCAACACGATAAATTGAAAGGGTCGAACGTTTCCGTTGAGTACGTTGGAAGAACGGAAAGGAACGAATCGTATTATGGCTGGAAATGATTTCAGGCTTCGAGAATGTCGTCCATGGCGCCCGAGAAAAATGCGGAAAGCCGGAAATCCGGTGAAAAAAGTGAAGCACGAAATTCCTTAGAGGACTGCGACCACACGAAGTGCGGTACGTCGGAGCCGGGCGATACGAAAAAGAAGGTAGCGGTGAGCTTCGTTTACAACGAGATGTTATCGAAGGGGCCGGCACCTTGCAAGGATGGAGAATCCATCGCGGATTTGTTGGAGAAGAGCGGTTACTTCGATGCGTCCCATGATAAGACGAGCGACCACGGGGAACACGGGGATCGCACCGGTAGGCAACTCGACGAACAATTTCAACCTTTGCATCGTTGGAATGGAAATTATTGTTTTTGCTTGTTAAAACACAAATTATTATTTTTTACGGTTAAAATTTTGTGCAAGTCTGTACCATAAATCTGCAACAACACATTTTGGGGAAAGTTGCTTTTTTCAAGGAGGCTGCTCAGCGTCTTGTCACTGCTGCCAACCCCGAATAATCAAATCTTCGGTTACGTAAAATAAATAAATTTCAGCTAATAAATATGTGAAATGCATATAACTGACTGTTCAAAAATGTTATCAACCTTTTTTGTTTATTTACATCGCAAATAAGTTATTAACCAAGTTGAAATGTGGCAAACGCGCAATTTCGTTCTCAGTAACTGGTATCACTGAGCTCAGATACGAACGCCACATCGTGAGCGCGTAGTTGTCAAACATCCTTCGCGAATTCCGTTTTTTTGTCGGGCGAAAATCAAAAGATGGAAGGGAAAAACGCAAACCGAAAAACAGTACAATCGACGGTTGGAGCAAGTACAACCTGGAAAGCGGCGGAAAAAAGTAGTTGAGCCGTGAAAAGTATGCGCAGTCGAGGGACGACGCATAATTGATTTGAAGGTTATGTTGAAACACGTGCACTGCAGCTTCTGTAAAGAATTATTCAAAATATTTAAATACTCCTTATGAAACCGCGGTAGGAAATTGATAGCAAGGAAGCTTTAGTTTGTGCGTTTCAAATTTTGGCACCTATTCAAAATGGCCGACTTGACAGCAGCGTTGCCACGTGCCGTAGGGCGCTTTATCGTTTTACGCGAATCAGCTGAAATTTTGTGTTCTATTTCACGAATATCTCGATAACGAGACAGACAAAACGCTGTACTCTTCGTTGAAATTATTCATAAAAATCTCACGAAGCTTTTGCTATGTCACCCGTGTATAAGCGCTTAACTTCAATAATTAATTGCTCAACGATCGAGCAGACGAAGTACTTGAAATTTTACACGGAGTCGTAACACCTGTTCGCAAATATCCTCAATAAATTTCAGCAAATTGTTACAGTCTCGCGACAGCTGAGCAACCTCCTTGAATGCAAACTCTACTGTCATCTTGATGATCCATGCTCGCTTTTCTTTGAGAAGTCTTCAATTTTGCGAATTTCTACTTTTTTTCGAACACGATGTAATGGAACTTCAGGACACCAGTTGAAATATTTGAAAATATCGATTTTTTGTTTTGTCGGATTCTCAAAATATAACATTTAAAAAATATTCATTGAGAATATCAAGTCGAGCGGTTCAAAAGCGAAGGGAGTTTTGGGCGTTTATAGGTAGGTTGCGCAAACTTTAAACACGTTTTTTTCAAAATGTCTTTTTCAAGATCGGTGACCCCGATATCTCAAAAATCACAACACCGATCGACTTCAAATTTTACAAGCTTCTTTCACATATCAAAAAGTAGTGCTTGAACGGAAGAATTTCCAGTCGGGCACTCGACAAATGATTTCGAACTTTGTATCGCTGGAATGAAAATTGGTGTTTTGGCTCGTTAAAATATGATTTATTATTATTTTCCACGATTAAAATTGTATGAAAAATATGTACCCTAAATTTGCAACAATAGATTTTGGATACAGTTGTTTTTTCTTTATTTTAATGCAAACTTCAACGCCATCTCGATGATCCATACGCGTTTTTCTTTGGTTTTCCAATCTTGGTCTTCAATTTTGTGGCTTACTATAGTATTTTTTCTTCGCAAACAATGCAATGGAACTTAGGGGCTTACAGCTAGTGGAAAAGGTGGAAAATATCGATTTTTGGTTCTGGACCGATTGTCAAACCACAAGTTAGGTGTAAGCCATTAACGAAACTTCGCATTTGAACTTTTGGGTAATTCTTTAGGTAAGTGACTTTTCCGAAAAATGAGCCTAACATTTTGTGCTATTTTATCATTTATTGGGTTATAAATGACGATATTCAGTCGGGGAAGGTGACATTTTTCATTACAATTTTTTTTACGAGCCAAAGATCGTTAAAAATCATTTCTAATTTTTCAAAAACCCAAACAAACCCGATACAGGCGTCAAAATGTTCAAAAATGCCCTATTTTATCATGTGTATCCGCGAACTTCAAAACCCCATAACTTTTTATGGGAAGGGGATTTCAGCTTCACCCGACTGAATATCATCATTTATAACCCAATAAATGAGAAAATGGCAACAAAAAAAATGTTGGGCTCATTTTTCGGAAAAGTCACTTATCTAAAAAATTACCAACTTTTATTACACGTATCATGCTGTAAAAAAAGAGTCGGTATCCTTTAACGTTTATCGATGAAAGTCTCGATGCTCTTCATATCACTGGAAGCCCAAGCACAACTGACACGATGTTTTTCATGATATTGAAGTTTGCACCGTTGGAACGCGACTACAATTTCGTAGCCTACGTTTTTTAAAACTAATTTAATTGCTCAACCATTTTCCATAATCCTTATTAGATCCACAGCCTGAAGTCGTAAAAAAATGTTTGGATAATATCATTATTATCCAAATTATCTTCTTTTATTGCTACAGCATTACTATTTTGCATAAATTTTATTTTACATATACATTCAATATAATTTTGTTATTCCTGCTTTTTCATAAGTAAAGAAATAACAAAAATAATAACGAATTACGACATCGAATTTCGCATCGGCGGGATCCAATGAAAATTCCTATTTTAGATTCGTTATTATTATTTTTCCATCATTATCTCATTAAAATTGCATTATAATTGGTTGTATCCTGCACTTTCATAATTGTTGAATTTAAAGAATAATTAATTACGAGATTGATGTTCGCATCGTCGGAATGCAATGAACATTGAAATTTCTGCATTGCTTGAATTTCTTGTGCCAACTTACGGCCATAAAAATCCCTGAACAATTTTTCAAGATACTCATTTAGAGATCTACGATATAAATCTGCAAAACAAAAAATGTTTTCACAGAAATCAAAATAAGCGAATGAAAATATCCAAAAGAACTCTCGTTGCGTTCCAATGACGAAAAATTGAACACCATAAGGAATTTTCGTTGAATCCCAACTTTGGGAAGTTCAACATTATTTTATTTTCTTTTTCTTCTCTCAACGCGAACAGATGTGGCGACCAGCAAGGAGATGGTGAATTTCCTGAATTCTTCGAGGCAACAGCACATCGAGAGGATAAAAAAAGAGATCGAGAGGCTCCACGGACTAGAAAAGTACGCGATCAAAGTCTCTCAGAGTACTCTCCTCCCCATCCGTTGGCCCGGACCAATACTCGAGCTGATAACCGCCCAATTTTGCCAAGTTTCCAATCGTGAAGGCAAAAAACCCTCAAGGGCATACGACCAACGTTTGAAATGAACTTTAAAAAAATCTTCGTCACCATCAGATTCATGGAGAACCTCATCAACGCCAGTGATTTTTCTGCCTACGTCACCGAGGACCTCGCGAAGCGAATGGAAAGTCTACGGAACGAAGACGTCGTCAGAGAGGCCGGAGAAATTACGAGGGGAAACTGACGCAAAAATATTCAAGATCGAGAATCATTTCACACTTTCGCGAGTGTTAATTTCTCGGGGACCAAGGTAAGGTGACCTCGCGTACTCGACGAATTGGATGGAAGCGATTTTTTTAGACATTGAGAAGAAAAAAAAACACATTTGAGCCTGAAAAAATACTGGCAGAGGTTCTTTTTCATTACCTTTTAATTTTTTTCATTAACTTTTCATTTTTATTTTGTTCGACCCTTCTTCGAGTTAACAAGTCTTCGAGTCTTCATATGTTGCAAGTCCAGGTGAACCCGAACGTTGTCGGACCTTCACATTTTTCGAAGAAAAGAAAATCGAACGTCGTCAAATTTTTGTGATTTGCAATCTTCAGGAAACCCAAAGTCGTCGGATGTTCGTCCTTCGCAAACCCAAACAAACCCAAAAGTCTTCGAGCCTTCATATGTTGCAAACCCAAACGTTGTCAAATCTTCATATGTTTCGAATGTAAAACGAAAAAACCGAACGCTGTCGAACTCCCGAAGGTCCTCGAATCATTCGTTCGCAAACCTAAGCAAACCCTAACGTCTCCGAGCCTTCGTGTGTTGCAAACCAAAACGAACTTAAACGTCGTCGATTGTGCATACTTTGCGTATAATTAAAAACGGAACGTGTCGTATAATTAAAAACGGAACGTTCTTATAATTAAAAACGGAACCCAAACGTTGTCGGATCTTCACACTTTGCAAACGCAAACAAACCCGAACGTGGTTAAATCTTCGTTCTTTTCGATTAAAACAAAAACCGAGCGTTGTCAAATTTCCACGATCGGCAAACCCAAACGAACAAACCCAAAGGTCGTCGAATGTTTACTCTTTTTCCTCGTATCTGCAAAATACATTTTGATATATGTACACAAACATACGATCCATTTATTCTAGTCATCTCGGCTGACTGGTAACCTCTTACAATCGACTTATGGCGAGAAGAAGAAAGGAAAAAGGAAAAAAGAAACGAACGAAAAACAAGAGACGCACGATTGACTCGTGTTTGACGTGTTCACGAGCAATATTCGCTCTTTCGCGTTACTTGAGAAGGTGGAATAATAATAATAATAAAAAGAGAATGAGAATAAGAACCGCGGGCGCGCGAGTCTCAGCTCACGAGGCGTGTAGGAATCTCAGCGTGGCGTTTGCGACTACTACGCGTACGCACGAATCGTATTCGTCTTCGTCTCCTCGGAGTCTCAGGACCCCGCGTCTGGTTACTTATTGTTGAGGGTTATGTCCTTGAATTCCATGTCGGGCAGCAACATGTGAATGTGATTATCTATTATCTGGAAGAGCTCGGGAGGCTGCGGCATTCTTCGTGTCTCGAGCTTCGACCACACCGGAACGTCTGTCGGGAATAAAAACGACAATCGATCAAGTTCCTTACGCCACGGAAACCAGAAAAAAAAAACACATCAGATCTCGATATGGAACTCGACATAACGTCCCGTGTAATTTTAAACGCGTTTTTACGGGACAACGTTTTTCAAATTCGCTTGCCATATAACTTGCACGAACTTTATCCAGTTAACTTCGAAAAGTCGCGATATCTTTCGAAGTGAATTCTCCACAGAAATACGTAGGAACTTCATTATACTGGAATTTGCATCGTTGGAATGCGATGAGAATTCCTTTTTTTTCCTTAATCAATTTTTATGGCCGTTTTAGGCTACGAAAATCACTCGACCGGTTTTTGATAATCTTCGTCAGGGATCGAGATCGTGAACAAATTTACGTTGTCGATCCCTAATGAAGATTCGAAAAAACCGTTCGAATGATTTTCGTACCTCAAATACGGTAGAAAAATGATAGCAATCAAAAAGAGTGTCAATTGGAAAATAATTAGTTTAAGGGGTTAGGCTACTGTGAAAATTTCGAAAACTCGATAGTTGTTTGAGACAATTCAAATTGAAGAGAAAGGTCCAACATATGGTGCAAGCATCGCAGATTAAAGGTAAACTTACGATTACAACGATAGAGCTCCTAGTCAAACTTTAAACGCCTTTTTTCGAAACTATTTTGCTAACCGGTTCTTAATATTTATTTTCATTAGTTACTAACAATGTTATAGTTCCGTGAAAAATCGAAAAAAAAAGATAAAAAAATTCGGTTCTTGTGTTTCAGATCAATCGGGTGGCCAAAATCAAGGACACCATTGAGTCCCTCATGTTCAAAGGTCCTTCGGGAGATTGTCTATATCTTCTTTAATTAATCATATTTTTTGTGAAATTTGGTACACAAGTTTGTTAATGTACATACACATAAATGTTCAAACGATTTTTCGATCATCTTACTTGTTCCTTCAGAATTAATTTTTTTTAATAACCCTGATATTCAGGTCGTCACCTCCTTAATTAGCAATGAAAAATGAAGACTTTTCAATGGGTCTTCTACCTTTTTATTAAGATAAACATTATGTAATTGGATTAAACATAAAATGTAAGTATTGCTGTATTGAATTACATATTGAATTTTATTATTGATGAATTTGATTAAACATTGAATTAAATTATTATTGAATTTGATTAAATATTAAATTTAATAATAATCATTATTATTATTAAATAATTATAATTATAATAATAATGAAGGTGAAAGACGAGCAGAAAAGAATTTTCATCGCGTTCCAACAGTTTAAACGTGGAATTTCTCGATTGATTGAAAACTCCTCACGAAAATAATTTTTAACGATTTTCTTAAATAAAAAAGAAACTGTTCTCGAAAGCTTGTCTCGTAAAGGGAATTTTTAAAAATAGTTTCATACACTGTAAAAGCGTACGATAAAATTATTCAAACGAAAAGAGCGGTCTTTTTTTCCGAAGCACCAAAGAATCGAACGATCGAAAAAAGAATGTCGTTAGGCACGAGAACCAACGAGCTTACCATTGAACAAAATTTCGAAAGCTCCCGACGAGATCAACTGTCCCTCGATGGCATTGCACATGAAGAAAATCATGATGCAGGCGTACAGACGATTGTCGATGCACCATTGCCACCAGAAAGGTGGCGGTTGTCCCATGAATTGCATAACGTTCACGCCCGTGATAATTAGCACTATGAGGACGATCTTGGCAGCACCCTGGAAGGAAAAGCGACAGAGAAATCAGTACGGTGAGCTCGTCGTTTGCGAGAGCAATCAATGATGGGACGCGTTTTACTAGAAATTTGGCGATCCACATGTTGTATCCCGGCGGATTGTAATTTTCGCCATAGATCTGCAGTTCGGGATACTTTTGGTGCAGTATATTTACGTAGTCCTCGAAGACTCGCTTGTAGCCGCAGGAATAGCTGAAACAGACCGTTTGTTCATAAAAGGGCTGTGTTAAATACGAAACTCTTTCCTGAGGGGTATTCGTCAAGTGGTTGCGTATGAAACCGCCCACTGGCGATAGATAACATTGGATGCACTATTTTCTCGAATTAAAAGTTGGCAGTACACAGGACGTCCATAGAGTGTGATGTTGAAGATTGCATCGTTGAAAAACGACGAAAATTCTGTTTTTCTTTATTTTGTTATTTTCATTATTATCAAAAATCGTTTCTTGCTTATTTGAGTTGTAGATTTTTCATAAAGACCATGAAAAAGGAAACTATTGAAGTTCGTATCGTTAATACACTTTTTTCAGCACATTTAGACTACGAATGTCACTAGAACATTTTTGAGTATACTAATCACGATTTACAATCAAAAGCTGAAAAAAATGATTGTAAATAATAAACAAAATAAGGAAATTAAAAAATGAAGAATTATCGTTGCATTTCAACGATGCAAACTTCAGTAACATTTTTGTATTCCTTTATTTTTCTCATTATTCAAAGGCATTTTAATGCAAATTACGGTCGTAATTTTTAGATAAGAATACGTTAAAACGTCAGTCATTTTCGTAGTCCAAATTGACCAAAGAAATCTTTTGAGCGATTAAAAAGAATTGACTCATTGCATTCCAGCGATGCAAACTTCACCGTCCTTGTAGAGTCCCGCTGAAACGCCAAAGGAGACATCTCTTTGCATTACCATGTCTATTTCAATTGCGTCTACAATATCAAGTTTTCTTCCAAATAAGTCACAAACGAGGGAAGTTACGCTCCGTTATTTCCTGGCAAAAAAGCGGCGACCTAAGCGCATCGTTTGCTAGAACAAGTGTTCGCCGACCATGCTCCATTGCGTACAACGTGTAGGGGGCTTTCGCTGCTTCCAAAGTCGTGATTTATCCAATGAGATTAAAGCCTGCATCGTTGGAATGCAATGAAAATGCTTATTTTTCAATCGCTCGAATTTTTTTTGGTAAATCTTCGTTACAATAATCCCTCAATCATTTTTCAAGTCGCTTATTTGGAGATATAGAATTTAAGGGGGTTGGAGCAGTCCAGTTGGGTCAAATGAGGGTTTATGAATTTTTTTTTCGATGAACCTCGAACCAATGCAATCTAGGTATAGATTTATTTCGTAAATGCTAATTTTTCATAAAATATATAATTAAAGGACAAAATTATGCATTTTAATATTTTTTCACGTGAATAAGAAAAACTTTTGTGTTACTACCAACTTGAAAAAGTATAACACTATCGATGAATATTACGAAAAAACTGTGCCAGCGAATGTTTTATACAACTCAGAATGAAATTTAGAGTCAGTGATGTATAAATAACTTTGTTTCGCGAAGTTATTTATTATTACCATTCGTTAATAGGAAGTATTGCTAAAACACAGCAACTTTGGCGACACTAACGTTGGCAGCAATGCTATTCATTCGCCAGCAAAGATTTGTAATCTTTCATCAAACCTTGATGGTTCAATATTGAATGTATATGGTTTACAACGGGCAAGATGCGGGTTTCTTTTCCTAAATGTTTACAAAGGTTTAGTTTGCGTTAATCCATTGTCAGAAATGGTTTATCTTGGTGCTAAATAGTAAAAAAATTACATTATCCGTAACGTGAATGTCTTGCTCGTATAACTGCACGTAAAATTACATATGATAAACTATTTTCTATATCTGGTGTCTTGTGGTGAAAAAATTTCGAAAAATTCGTAGACTCAGTATAGTCCCGACAATCTATACATATAAAGGGCAAAGTCCTGACTGGCTGACTGACTCATCATCGCCCATCCTGAACCGTTAAAGGTGGAAACGCGAAATTTGGAGAGGGTGTTGATTGTATATTGGAGGCATTGTGTAAGAAGGGATTTCTCGAAATTCAACCCCTGAGGGGGTAAAAGGGGTGGCAAAATATGGGAATATTAAAAAATCTGGTTGGATTTACTTGAAATTTGGCATTTGTGCTTCTTGACACAACTAATTAAATACGTATTTCGGCGTTTTTAGAAATTCAACCCCTAAGGGGAGAAGAGGGGTTGCAAAATTTGTATGGAAAATAAAAATAATCTGGTCAGTTTTACTTGAAACTTAGTATTAATTCTCTTCAACACAATTAATAAAAGATGTATCTAGCGTTATTTGAAGTGCAACCCCTGAACAAGAGCAGGTGACAAAATTTGTACAATTTTCTATTATTTTTAAATAGATCTTTTTTGTTGAAACTTTGTTGAACTGCTCCTGGACACAATTAATAAAATTGCAGGGTTTTTGGAAATTCAATGCTTAAGGAGAAAAGAGAATAGCAAAGTTTGTATGGTAAAATAACAGCTCCAGGCTGCTCCATGGTAAAATAACAGCACAGGCTAACGCTCCAACCTCCTTGAATCTGTGAAAAAAGATTTTGTAATAAAAACGAGGAAACGGAAATATAAAAACGAATTTCCATTGCATTCGTACGACGCAAACTTCAAGACCATTTTCCATGGATAACAAGGACCGTCGAAAGGCACCCTGAAGAAGGGTGTCGTGTGTCATGAGCTGCCAAAGCTGCCGGAATCCATCATCGGGGATCGTTATCGACCACGACTGATGCGTTGGAAGCTCGCTTTGCACGGGAAGAGACCCGAACGGGAGAATCGTAGCTAAGAGTTGCTTCAGCAGCGCAAACACGCCAGGCTGCAATACTTTTAACAGTTTGTCGGTTTGCTACCGAACCAATGTCTTTTCTTTCGCTCAAAAATTGACGGCTTCAAATGCAAGCACCTAATATTGATATATAGACGATACACGCAACAATCAGTTACATCGAAAATTCACGGAGGAAGAAAAAAAGAGAAAAAGGAAGTACGAGTTGCTTACCAGTAATAAAACTTGAGCGTAGGTCCGCTATTCGCGCCGAGTTTGGTTAAGGACATCTCATCGTCGGCTGTGTGCGCACTCGTGTTCAGAGCGCACAGAAACACAAACGTGCACACACTCAACTTAAGCGAAATCATTTTCCTTCTATATCATTTAGGAAATAAGGCGGAAAAATAAAAAAAAAAGCGGAAAACTTCTCTTTGACGCGTCAGGTTAAAATATTTCGTTGACTAGTTTTTCTTTTTTTTTTGTTTTTTTTTTATTCACGAGCTTGATGTGTGAAAAATGTTCGATAGGACGAAACGCTCGCCAGAGCCAGCATGAGGCGAGCAGGGCAACCTGCTGATAATCTCGCAACGTTGCCAAACTTCCACCGCCCCTCGATGCATACGACACACGCACGAGGGGGAACAAAAAAACAATCTGAATTTTATCTCATATCTATTGGATTCTCTCTGCCGAGGCTTCTTCGTTGAGTTTCGGTTTTTATTGAAATTATTTAATTTGCCGATAAGAAGTGACAAGATGGCCGCTGGAAATTGACTTTCGCCCTTTCACTGGCGCGTCACAGAAGTTTAAATAATAATGTACGAATCCCTGCAATATTAATTCGTTAATTGTTGCGGATACGTCGGCTTGATTTGACCTTAATAACTTCGAGGCATTTTTCGTATCGAAAGTATCAAGAAATTGCAACGATAATGATAGTTGCAACGATATGATAATTTAACTTCAATAATCGATCGTTGCAGTGTTTTTTGCCAATGTTTCGCCCAATTTGTCCCGGTGAAACGTCAATTTCAAGGCGAGTGTCATTTCTCGCGACTGCAGCACCGTTGGCGGCAAATGCGCCACGAACGTAACCTCTCGCACCGCTGAATATGCGCGCAGATCGATATACGCGCGTGCGAAGCGCAGAGGGTGGAAAATGCAAGAATCAAAAAAATTCGCTTAGTCGTAATCTCGTAACGTCTTCGTGAATTCAGATGGTCGATTAAATTCCACAGGAAAACGTGACGATGCTACAATTTTTCTCACATGACGCAAATTAATGACATCTATACGTTCAATCGTTCATTCGTACTTTGTAAAATATTGTCCACAGGAAAATTATCCTCATCTCTAGAGCTTTCGATTACGTGACTGCGGATGCGAGTAGTCAACCCCGCCCACTCGATTACGAAACCGGATGTCGGGACAATGAGATTCACGTGTATTATACTCGATTAAAAATATATAAATCAATAATAATGAATAAAAAGGAAAAAAGTTTCAGGGCATTTACAAGGTCGACATAACCTAACAAATTTTCGAACGGAGTTTCCTCAAAGATAGTTCAATCTTTAAAGAAAAATAAGGCTCTGTAAACGTAACCGACGCTTGACAATTTCCTTTTACCCGAAATATTATTCATCCCTGAAAGAACTGTTTGAAAACATCAGCTGTCTCTCTCGCCCGCTTGTCACGTGGTACAGCCTTCATACTGAGCAAAAAAAATCCTCCGTCGCCGCGTTTTCGCTCGTTCGAAGTGTTTTCTCGTCGTTGTTTTTTTTCCACCAATCTCGTTGTCATCGTCACGCCCCAATAGTTGTTTTCCACGCGCCGGATACAAATTTGACGGTGTAAAAAGAAAAATTTGTCCGCCTTCTCGTTGTCACGATGGTTTTGCTCGGTGAAATATTTCCGAACTTTCAGGCCCCTACGACCGTAGGAATATTAGATTTTCACGAATGGCTCGACAATTCGTAAGTCTCTACGCTGTTTTGATTTCTAACCTTAAAAATAAACGCCGCACTGCGCATCCTGAAGAGGGGAAAAGTGTCGCGCGCAACTTTCAAAAGAATACTCTTTGAAAAAGCGATGGAAATTATTTTTCAATGCCGGTTTTCCGATGCCGATTTTCCAATGCCGATTTTCCGATGCCGATTTTCCGATGCCGATTTTCCGATGCCAATTTTCCGATTCCGATTTTCCAGATGGGCGATACTGTTCTCGCATCCGAACGATTTCACGCCGGTCTGCACAACGGAACTGGCCAAGGTGGTCAAGTTGATGCCAGAATTCACCAAGTTAGGCGTCAAAACGATCGCCATCTCTTGCAACTCCCTCGACTCGCATATCAAGTGGATCGAGGTGAGAAAGAAGCTCGTCCCGTCTTCCATTTCCGTCATCCGATAGATTTTTGACGCTCCGACTACCGTCAGGACATAAAGAGTTACGCGGGCGTCTCTTCGGGGGGATTTCCCTATCCGATAATTGAGGACGAGTCGAGGGCGATAGCAACGAAGCTCGGTATGCTGGACCCGGACGAGCTGGACAAGGATGGAGTGCCGCTTGCCGCCAGAGCAGTGTTCGTCATCGACGCCCAAAAGAAGATGAGACTTTCGATTCTCTACCCGGCGACCACAGGCAGAAACTTTGAGTGAGATTCGTTGCCTAATTGTTCCTGGTATTAAAATTCTGTTCAAAGCACCGACGTTTTTTTATTTCGGACAGCGAGATCATCAGGGCCATCGAATCCCTGCAGTTGACGGACTCTTACAGGGTCGCTACTCCCGTGGATTGGAAGGTAATCCATTGTAACAACTCAACGAATTGGTCTTGGTGTTCGTACGTCGTTGAAGTTTGCATCGTGAAGATGCAACGATTTTTTTTATTTCTTCGCTTTCATTATTGGAAATTTCTTTTTTTTACAACCTGAGGCCGTAAATCTGCGATTGAAACACGTAACAACGTTTGAATGATTTTCGCAGCCTAAATCGGCCAAAAAGAAATGTTATCATAGAAAAAGAATTAATGTTCCTTGCACTCCAACAATGTAAACTCAAAATCATACGTTTGTGTCGTTGAGACGCATCAAAAATGCTTATTTTTTCTAATTTTCACTATTTAATTCACGAATTATTAATTCATAATTCATGGTCTTGAAGTTTGCATCGTTGGAATGCAACGATATTTTTTGACTTCCTTGTTTTTATTAGTTTAGAACATTTGTATATTTTGTATATTTGGGTTGTAAATCGCTAAATAGGGAGCCGAAAAATGATCGCGGGATTTCCATAGCTTGAATCTGTTAAAGAAAATTTGGGAAATTCTGTTAGAAAATATTTCGTTGCCCTTCATCATCACAGTTCAATAAATTCCCAAAAAAAGTCTATATTTGAAATGAAAAAGAAGTTTGAGTGATGGTAGGAGCCTGAAAAATTTGCCAAAAAAATTTAGACCATAACGAGTTGACGATTTTTACACGCTGCCCAAATTAATTTCGGCAGATTTTAGCTATGAAATTCGCTCAAACTTTTTGTTTTACGATCCCTATCAGAGATCGGAAAAAACCCTGAATCTGCGGAAAAGATTTCGAATAAAAATAATTTTGCAGACTGCAGATCCGCGTTGCCCGGAGCAATCCAATCTTATAAATAATAATAATCATAAGTATTAATAACTATTATCCATTTATAAATAAATAATAACTTTATTAATAAATATATTTTTTCTTATAAATTATGAAAATTATTATTTAGTCATAAATTATAATTATTATTATAATTACTTATAATAATAATAATAATAAATAAAACCGGTGTACTGGTCTAGTCGTTAGCATGCCTGCCTTTGAACCAGAACATCGGGAGGTCTGCTTCGAATCTACGATAAAAAAATAATAATAAATAAATACGTTCCGGCATTGATGAAAATCCCGTGAAAGTTGAAGTGTATTATTAGATAATAATCTAATAACAATAATAATCAATAATCAAATAGAGGAACAATAAATCGAAGAAATGAAAAAATGAAAAAGAATTTTCGTTGCATTCCAACGATGTAAACTTTAAGACCGTTCGACAGAGACCTAAAGAGGCGTCCCGCTTGTACAAACTGGCGAGTCCGCGCGAGAATCATGCAACCTATGGATATTCCCGGCTTTTGTTTCAAATTCGTCGTTTTTCAGAAAGGAGATGACGTGATGGTGCATCCGGCTCTGACGAGCGAAGAGGCGCAGAAAGCGTTCAGCGGAAATGTAAAAACGATGAGCCTGCCGTCGGGCAAGCAATACATGCGGTTCGTTCCTCATCCGGCGGAGGCTCTATCGAAAAAATGAAAGCGTACCATACACATTCCCGAGATAATTTTATTCGACACTTCTCGTAATCTCTTCATGCTTGATTGGCATTATTTTTCGGTACGTTGGAATAATAAAAAAAATGAGTGAAAAACAAGCTGGACTTATTTATCGGAGAACCGTGGGGTCCTGGCGGGGCGAGGGTCGCGTTTCCTGTACAAACGATTCCGAAAGCCCGTGCGAATACTCTCCTCACTTTTGCAAACAACAAAAGAAGCCGTTTATTATTTCACCTAGTTATAATTAAAAGTACACTGCGTTATATACACTTTTCCAAGTACACGTTATTTTCTTGCTGTTTTGTTTTGTTTCGTTCTTTACTTACGATTTCCAGGCGGATTGTATAATATTTACACTTTTCGTTTTGCATTTGTTTCTTCCTTTTATCTCGTTATTCAATTTATCGCTAAGATTCTCATTCGTTTAATCCACGTTTTGTTTTTATAATAATTATTTATTGATTTACTTAAACTTCGTGTCTAATCGGTACGGTTATATTATTATGCGTATAATAATATATACGTTGGATAGCAGTTATATAAAACAGTCCCTGGTCAAAACCAATAAGATCGAAAAATGATAATAAATTTAACAAAATTATATTCCATTATCGTTAACCGTTACTTCTTTTCTTTTTCTTCATGTTGTTTTCTGTTCGCGATTAAAACGTTTATATTTACCACACAAAGTATCATTAGCACAAAATACTATTGCGTTCGATTGTTCGTAGGTGTGGCCCTAGTCACGCAGACGCACGATCACCCCAAAGTACGCCGCGTGGCTTTTGTCTCGGTGTGTACGCGCCTTTTTCTTTTTACCATTTCACGATCAACATCACCTTACGTTATTTCGTTTCACACTGTGAGTCCACGTAGTCCCGGTGAACGGTCGTTTCGCCACGGCTCCGTCGATCGCGTGATATTGAAACAAAGAAAAAAAAAAGGAACGCCACTCCATTTTCATCTCTCCGTCGATGAATCGTTCAAGCGGGAACGTTAAAGTTTTTCGTCGAGTTTTTCAAGCGCGACGATTTGCGTATCGTCTGCTGTGTCGGAGTTTTATTCTTCGTTGGGAGCTTCTTGTCGCGTTTGCTCGTCGATCGTGTGATCGCTCTAGACGCGTTGTCGATTCTAGTGGTGGCGGTGGTGTTGGTGGTAGTAGTAGCAGCAGCAGCAGCAGCGGCGGCAACCTCAGCAGCAACAGCCGCCCGGGGATGATCCGTAGAATCGACAATCGTCTTGGGCGAACTCACGACGTTTTTCTCCCATCACTCGCCGCCACCACCGGATCCGCGAGAGTCGTGCTGGTTCTCAGCGGCGTTGAGCTCGCCCTCGACCATGCGAGCCTGCCTCTCGGCGGCGGCGCGCGCCTGTCTTCCGGCGCTGGATCGAAGATTCTTCCGCTCGGGTGGTGGCTCGATGCTCATGCGTTTGCCGCTTCGGGACTTTTTGCTTTTGGCCGAGGAGGACGAGGAGGGAACGACGGAGGCTTTTTGTTCGTCCTCCGGAGTCTCGTGAGCTTTACTACTATCAGCCTTTGGATTGGATGGTTGTTGCTGGGTGGGGGATGAGGCGGAGGATGGTTGGGGCCGCGGAGGATTGTCGTCGATCGGTAGCGACTCGACGGACTCTTTGTTGCTATTGCTTGAAGTATTGAGCGAGGCGCATTCTTCCTGGGCGGTGGCCGGTTGCGCGGTGCTCGGCGGAGTCTCCCGGGGAGGCGGCGTCGAGGGCTCTTGTCGGGCTGGGGGCTGGGGCGCGGGTGGCGGTGTGGCTTGTCGTTGGGGCTGCGCGGGTGCAGACGGGGTCGGCGGGGCTGACGGCTGCAGGTTGGGCACCGGCACTGTTTTGCTCGTGATCGGTAAGGGTCGGATAATGGGCTCGATCTCGAGGCTCGCCTCGGTCAACGTGACCTTGGGCTCGACGACGATCTCGGGGTTGTTGTTGCTCGTGCGGCTTCGCTTCGATACCGGCTCGAGGGTGACCTCGAGGGAGGCCGGTATCTGTTGCTCTATGGCGTGCTGATGATCCATGACGATGCCGCTGCTCCGAGAACGCTTCGAGGCCGCGGGTCTCTGCATGTCCTCGAGATTCCTCGTCAAGAGTTCGGCGCTCGTTCTGCTCAATTGCTCGAGGGCCTCCTTCATCTCTTGTTCCTTGCTCTTGCGCTCGAGCCTCGCCGACAAATCGGCGATCTCGCTCAGCTCGATCGTCGTCTCCTTCTTGTCGCTCGGGCGCTGCTCGGTCGGCTCGTTGTTCCGCCTGCGATCGATCTCGCTGTGCAACGCCATGTCCGTGTACTGTTGCAACGACATGCCCGGGTCCATCGAGTAGCGGGAGGACTTTTTCTCCGCGGCCTCTTTGCGCTTGAGCGACTCGGCCACGAGTTCCCGTTGTCGCGAGCTACTCGAGGACGGCTTCCTCGACGAGGACGTCGAGGATGAGGCAGTTGCCGCCCCGGACGACGAGGGGCCGCCCGACGCGGAGGAATTCTGCGGATTGAGGAGACCGCACTGCGCGAGGCTCTCGTAGGCCGAGGATACGCCACCGGGTTGCATGGAGAACGGATTCAAGCCACCGAGGCCGAGAGGCGTGTACAGTAAACTTGGATTCGGAAAGAAGAAGGGAAAGGGCGTGGTCGTCGGCATCGACGAGGACGAGGTAGAGGTCGAGGGTGCCGAGGACTTTGACGACGACGCAGCGTCCATTTTGTTCCGCGACTTGTTACCCGTTGACGTTGAATTCGACGAGTTCGACATTTTGCCGACCGACGAGTTCACTACGTTCGTCTCGGCCTGACTCGTCGACGCACCGCCACCCCCGAGGGCCGCCTCCATACCCGCGAGGGACGGCAAACCAAGACCGGCGAGATTCGCGAACAGCGAGCTCGTAAGATTCATATTCGAGAGGTTGCCCAAATTGCCGAGGCCGCCGAGAGCACCGAGATTCGGCAGGCCACCGAACGGCATAAGCAGCGGATTGTTCTTGGGATCGAAGTTACCGAGGGAAAGGCCCGAGAGTAACGAATTATTGAGATTACCGAGCGACGAGAAATTCAACCCCGAAGCGGCCGCAGCGGCCATCGACGAGGCTGCGAGATTCGCCGAATTCGCAGCCGTCTGTTGGCTCGTCGGGCTTGGCATCATCGGCGGCCTGCCAGGACTCTTGCCCTTGCTCACACCACGTTCGTTTCCGGGCAAACGTTTTTGCAAATCGTGAGGCAGGTTGCCCCGTTCCTTCACCAATTCCGCCCACTTGGGATCAACGTCGAACATCGGATTCTCGATGAGCCACTGGCCGAGACGCTTCAGCTGCGGCGCTTTGCTGCCCGTTACCTTTTTACCCGTTAGCCTGTTGATGACCGCGACGTTCTCCTCGCCCGTGAGCTTCTTCCAATCGAGAAGGGACGGATCGACTCGCGGTCGACGGCGCCTCGGTGCGCTCAGATACTCCGCGCCCATTTGTTCCGACATCGCGGTCTGCTCGGCAAGCCATTTATTAACTTTCGCCTCGTGCGAGTACGAGCCTATCTTGGACGAGTATTCGGCAACTTTGTTCATGTCGGCGATCATCGCTTCGTAACTCTTGCGATGACTGCTCGAGGCGAGATGCGCCGAATTGAAGGCTTGCTGCTGCTGTTGATGCTGCTGATGATGATGCTGCTGTTGCTGATGCTGATGGTGCTGTTGTTGTTGTTGTTGTTGTTGTTGCTGCTGCTGTTGCTGCTGTTGCTGCTGCTGTTGCTGCTGCTGCTGCTGTTGCTGTTGTTGTTGATGTTGTTGTTGCTGCTGCTGCTGCTGTTGCTGCTGTTGCTTCTTCAATTCGCGGTTCTGGTGCTCGGCCTGAGCGAGCAGAGCGGCGAAACTGTCTTTGTGCGAGTGCATGGACGGCGGTGGATGATTCGAGCCCGATGCTCGTGACGACGGTATCGACGTTACCGTTATGGAGAACGGCTTTTGCGACGGTGCCGGCGGATTCGGAAGACCGATCGGCGCCGACGTCGGCGTTACCGTTACGTTTGGCGTTATTGGATTCTTCTTACTGTGCTCGGGATAGTGGGTGCTCTGCTGCTCCTTTGCCGCGCTCAGACCCAGCACGATCTCGTCCAGCTTCCGTCGCTTCTTCTCCTTGCCAACTACTGGCTCGTCGGCCGGCTGTAACCACACGGGAAACGTTCGAGTAACCGGAGAATAAATTAACGGGCTACATCTACCTAGGTGGGTCGAAAAATTGCATTTTCAAAAGTGGTTTTCATTCGATAACCTTTTAGCTATTTTCCCTGAACGTTCGATTGGAATATTCCGAAAATTGAATGAGCTACAGCTTCTAACAGTCGGCAGGGCGGTACCAGCACTATACTTCAATCTTCAAACGTGTTTTTCTCGAAACACTGTTTTCAAAGTCGGTGAACATGATATCTGGAGAACTACTTGATGGATTGTTATCAAATTTACAGGAGGTGCGATGAGAAACATTTAAAGATCGTTGAAGATCTTACTTTTTTTTAAACCGATCTTCATTTTTTAATAGGTACATAAAAACGACTATTTCGTAGTATGCTCGAGTTTCAATTCGTCGCCACGTTGTTAAAAAAATAAGTTTAAAAATCGACAATCGTGAACGACTCGTATTTATTGTTGACTTGAATAATCCGTTTGGTTTTTAGATTTCGGATGGACCGTTTAAGCTGGAGTGTCCGCCGCCAAACGTCGCGAAAAAAATGTCATCATCTGCCGGCCACCATGTTTTTGGTGTTTTTCTGCATTTTTGGTGATTTTTTTAAAGCCTCTCAATATACACTACCGCTTGAAAGTTTGGATTCACCAGTCGATATTTCTTGCCGCATTAGAAGTTAGATAGCTCCGTAAAAAAAAAGATAAACAAATTTAACGAACTGCGTTTCGAAGGGGACAAATTAAGATTGGTTTTGCTTTTTAAAATATTTTTTATGATTTTTTTTCGGCCCGGTACTCACTTTGTACGTGACCGTTTTTCGGCTATTTTTCGACGTCTGAGAAAACGCGGCGCATAACTTATGGAATTTTTTCATGTCATTTTTATCCATGATGAACTTGAAAGGAGTAGCAGAAGCTCGTTGTTTGAAAAGTTTCGTAGGATTTTTTCGCAAAATGATTTCATTTTTTGCTAAAAAAGACAAACTTTGAAAAATGCAACGTAACTCAAGAACTATAGGGTCTGAGAGGAAATATTTGCAAAAAGTTGCGTTAGTTTATACCGGATGGCCTGGAATTTTTTAAAGAATATTCCTCAGAGCTTTTTGTCTATTTTCACCCGTAACTATTATGAGTAGGATGGCTTAGCTCAAAAAGTATGGCGTTTGGGACAAAAATATTTGGAGGAGAAACTTTTTTTAATTTTCGATTTTAAATTTGCTTAAACTTTTTCAGAATTTTTTTTTCCAAAATTTCTTTGGCTTAAACTCTTAGAATCGTCAAAAAAATTGATGGGCAATCTCGGAAATTTATTGAGTTAGAGACAAAACGTCAAGAGGGGAAAACTCTAACTCAATAGTTTTCGAGATACACCAATCGATTATCTGCAGGATTCTCCGAGGGTCGGCTAAAAAAATTTCGGAAAAAATTCTCAAAAAATATAAGCGAATTCGAAATAAAAAATTTAAAAAGTTTCTTCTCCTGATATTTTATCCTAAACACCATACTTTCCGAGTTAAGCCATCCTACTCATCAGAGTTTCGAACGAAAATGGTAAAAAAAATCATAAAAGGAAAATTCTGAAATAATTCCAGACGATCCAGTATAAACTTACGAAACTTTTTACATATTTGACATTTCCTCCTAAGCCCTGTAGTTCTTGAGGTACGTTGTATTTTCCAAAATTTGTCTTTTTTAGCCAAAAATAAAATAACTTTGCGAAAAAAAAATCTTACTAAACTTTATGAAAAATGAAAATGGAGCTCCGCTACCCCTTGCGAGTTTTTCATGGATAAAAATGACGTAAAAAATGTCCATAAGTTATGCGCCCAATTACCGATGGTCAAAAAATAGCCGAAAAACAGTCACGTACAAAAGTGCGTACCGGGTCGAAAAAAATCATTCAAAATATTTCAAAAAAGAAAAACAAAACTGAATTTGTTCCGGTCAAACCGCCGTTCCTTAAATTTGGTTATCTTTTTTTTTTGGCAGAGCTATCTAAAATCAAACTTTTGAGCGGTAGTGTGTACTCTTGTGTTAAAAAAAATACAATTCTTTTTCACCAACCGTTTCCCAGATTTTTTTTTTGGAATTTGGTCATTTTTTTCGGGCCTCTAGGTAGATGTAGTCTCTTAAACACTTGCGCGTGCCTCTCTCATCACTTTGCTTGGCCTACGAATAATCGCTATCAGCGGTTTTGGAGAATTGACTTCCTCGGGGACGGAAACTTCGCGAACGGTACAAAATCATGAGGAAGCGAGATGCAAGCCTTGGAAATTGCACTAATCTTTATTTTAATAATCTGGACATTGCAGCACATTCTGAACATCGTGGATAACAAAAAAGGGCAGCGTGATACCACAGTTAAAAAAAAGGCCTTGTGTATGTACTCACGTAATTCTTGCGTTTCATCAATTTGTCGAGCATACTGTCGAGTTTGCCCTTGTTGCTGCTCACTTGCTTGTTCTTGCTCGGCATAGAAAAGTCTTGTACCTCGTTCATCATATCCTTGTTGGTGGGTTCGGTGTTAGTCTTGAGATACCTGTAACACACGACGGGATATCAAGCGCGTAATTCGCGTAAGTAGAATTAGGTTGAAAACTCGTACATTTCTTCCTTGCTTTACTTCGATTGCAGAGCTGATATACTGATAGTACGGGCAAGTATGTTTTTTTAAGGGGTCTTCTCACTTTAGACGCTAAAGAAAAGGGTATTTTCCTGAATTTTGTTGATAGGTTTACATTATAGATATTGATATAAAAGTTGTTACACTTAATAAATATTTCTCAATACAAAAATTGTAAAGGATCCTAAACAGCATACTCTTCAAAGTTAAAAAATAATGAAAATCTACCCGTTTTCCCAGAAAAAAGAAACACGAAGTTTTTTTTTCCTGTCGTGAACTAGCCGTAAACCGTTACAATCCTAAGCCTTCCACCGACTTTCGAGAAATTAAAACGCGACATTTCTACTATAATACTCAGTTTGTGTGCAAAAAAATATCCGAATATGCAAAATTTTAGGAAATTTACACTGCGAAGAATTTTGTTTCCATTTCAACCCTCCTTAAAATCGGATTCCTTTGACCGATTTCCGCAAAAGTTCGTTCGAATGTGCCGTGCAACAATACTCCATCCACGCACAAAAGTTGAACAAGATTTGTCAAAAATTGTGACAGATTAGGCGTCAAAAAAGCTTTTTTTTGGAAATTAAAACTCGAAAAATCGATTTTCGGTAAATTCGTGTCGAACATACTTCCCGCGAGAAACTATAGTGGTTCAACAATTCAGCCTGGTATCTCATGACATTTTGAATGTCATTCCTCGACGTCTGTAAATATTCTGAACACATTTCCATTGAAATGTCGCGAAGCAAAACATGTTCCCGAAATCGAAGCTCGCGGTGAAGCAAGCCGACGGAAAGGAATAGCTTACCCAGAAGATAAATCGATAGGCGTCAAAGTGCTGGAGGTGCCAGGAATGATTGTCGTTTTTCCAGGCACCGTGTACTTTAGATCGAAGGGCATGTTCGGTGTTCTCGCCTGTTGATGCGCCGGTGGTGGTTGCATTGGCGTCGAGCGCCGAGTCTCCTCGGTCTGTGACTCCTCGTTTATTTCCCAGGACGTACCGGGCATCACTGGCGGCTTCGTCAGCGTCGGGGGTGGCGCCTGAGGCGTCATGTGGCTGCTGTTCAGCAGAGCGTGAAGTTTCGCTGCGAAAATTGTGACGAGAAAACGTGTCAATTGCATTGAGGAATTGAAAAATCTTCACCGATTTGTGACTTTCGACGGGGAGGTACGAACCTCGTTCGGTTTCCACGTCAATGGCGATGTGTCTTTTGCGTTTTTTCGAGGCTGCCGCAGCGGTGGAGGTGGTGACGGAGACGCTCGTCGCGGTGCTCGCGGTCACCATGCTGCTATTGTTGTTGCCGTTGTTGCTGCAGATGCTTGCGATCGTATTATTGCTGTTGCTCGGATTGTTGGTGTTGTTATTGGCGTTGTTGGTGTTATTGCTGCTGCTGTTATTACTGTTGTTGTTGTTGCTACTGCTGCTGCTGCTGTTGTTGTTGTTGCTACTGTTGTTGTTGTTGTTGTTGTTGATGATGGTGTTGTTGGTGTTGTTGTTGCAGCTGTTGTTGCTGCTATGGTTGTTGTTGCCGGCGATGGTGTTGTTGGTGTTGTTTGTGCTGGTAGCGTTTGGATTTCCGGCAGCGAGTGCCCGCGACACCCCGTGATCCGTCGTGATCGTGATGACCTCCGAGGTGTTGTCCTTCTCGTTGCTGCATTGCTGCGCTTGACTGGCCTCGATCTCATCGCCGGCGGTGAAATTGACCGCCACAGGCCACTCCTTGTGCTCGATCGCGTGAACGATGTGCATCAAGCGCGCTTCGATCGCGTGTTCCTGTTTACGGATACCGGAAGTTAGCGAGCAATTTGAAGGTGGAGAGGTGGATGTCACTATCGGGAAGTGACGAATGTGGGGTATCAGTGAAAGGGACAGGATCGTTGAAGACGGGCGTACCAAGAGATGGTGAAACTTGCAGGGTGTCCCCAAATATGAGAGCCCGGAAAATATGGATCGTAACGAAAAATCTAGCACGTACTTGATTGTTGTGATTAAGGGGTTAGGCTACTGTGAAAATGACGAACACTCGTTCGTCGCTTGAGGCAACTCAAATTGAAGAGGAAGGTCCAACATATGGGTGCAGGTGTCGCAAATCGAAGGTAAACTTATGATTACGATGTAACTGCTAGTAAAACTTTAAGGCGGAATATACATTTACAACGATAAAAAAAAACGATATTTTTTAAACGATAGAACTGTATATGTAGAATATTTCCCCAAAGTTTCAAATCGAAAAACTTCAAATGTTACAGCTCGTTAACGCTGTGCCTCAGTATTCGGACTCGGAAGCGCTCCGCAGGTATAACCGAGAGCGCAGAGGGGCAAACAGTAATTAAATTAACAATTACAATTACAACTGTAATTGATCATTTCATTACTTTGTAACAGATAACTTAAGTAATTAGTTATCACAAGGGCCTAGTGCAATTAAATTCAAATTCGATGTAAACTTTAAACGCGTTTTTGGTCAAAACTGCATTTTCGACATTGGCGTGGAGGATTAACTATCAAGCAGATAGAGTTGAAACTTGGTAGAAATATCGACAATATTGCTACCTTCTACTCGACGGAAATTTTTTTTGAAAATAAAATGAAAACTACTTTTTTAAATCCAAATTTTACAGAAATTTTGCGTGAATTTCTTTTTTTGCCACTGCGTGCCATTCTCTTAGATTTGCATTTTCTTCATTTTAATTACTGTCACATAGAAACTATACATGTTCCAACTGCAAACATTTTTTATACTTTTTTACAAATAAAAGTCTACGGGAAGTTAGACTGCACACAGCTCCGGCATTTTGATAAATGAAAGTTTCGAATACTTAAATATACCATCAAAGTATTACCTACAGTTTGAAAAATGTAAAATAAATATTTCTTAATTTTAAAAAACCTTCAAAATTGGTTAATTTTTTCCCGTCTAGATGTATATACCGCTTTAAACGCGTTTTTCTCGTAACTATTTTTTTCAAAACGGTATACACGATTTGACGACATCAATGAACCGATTGACTTGAAATTCGGTGTAATAGTTAGTTGAGTCTTAACCGACGTTTTTGTTTGCATCTTTTTTTTCATTAGTTATTAACAATAATGATGTCACTTCCTCGAAAAATCGAAAGCATTCGATATTTTTAATGACTGAAACACGATAACAAAAAATCTCGGTCAAGTCTTAGTCAACATTGTCGATTTTGAGAAAAAAAAACTGGTTTTTTAAATATCAGATCAACCGGATGGCCAAAATCAAGTGCACCGTCGATTCCCTCTCGTTCAAAGGTCCTTCACGAGATTATCTGTAATTTCTTTGATTATTAATATTTTTGAATGAAAACTGGTACACAACTTCGTTAACGTACATGCAAATAGATGTTCAAACGATTTATCAATCAACTTACTTATTCCGTCAATTTTCTTTTAATAACCCTGATTGTTGGGTCGTCACAGTAGCCTAACCCCATAATATGTTTCGAATTACGAATAATGCACACGGCAGTCAAAGACTGAAGCTACCCATTATTTAGGCTAAACGAGTAAATCCAAGGTCGGGATTAGCTTTGTTTCTCACGGAAAAAGCGTCATGACCGTTCTCTTCACTTTTATTCGTCAAGACTGTTCCGGTCTCAATATTTTCCAGACCGAGGAGCACAGAAACGACGCACGTGTAAAACGATGCTTCATCATATTACGATTATGTCCATATGAAATAGGGATCGTCGAACATCTTCATAGAAAGGGACATCCTGTGTGGGAAGAAAAGTTACCAGCGTCTCGTGATTATCGTCAAATGAATTTACCTTGGGCCACTTGACCGAAGACTGATAACTGTGAGCGAGAAGCTGCGCGACCGTTGGCTCGTTGTAATCGATAGTTTTGTCGCGAAGGACAAAGGTATCGATTTGGGTCAATCGCGATAGCGGCTGTATCACCTCGAGATCGGGAAACATCGCTTTGAGCTCGGCAGCTTGTACGCTACACTTGTCCTCCATTTTGGTACCTTTACTTTGATCCGTATCGACATTGGTCGATTTATTCTCGACCTGAGTGATCGTTTCTTCCTTGGCGATCTCCTTCGCCGATTCCTCGACTTTGCTGCTGCATTCGGGCTCGAGGACAACGAGGTCATCCACCGCGTCCGAATTTTTCGCCGACTCAATCTCGTTGTTGGCAGCCTCAACGGGCGCCGTACTTTCTTCGTTGGTTTCGGTCAGCGGTGTCACCGTCGTTGGAGACTTTTGTTCGTCGAGCGTCTCTTTGGCACTGTCTACCTCCATTTTTTCCGGCTCATTGTCTTTCTCGGTAGTCTCGTCGGTCTCCTCGACTAGTTTCTCGATTAGGACGACGTCGTCCTCGCTGGCCGGAGCCTCGGCTACGAATTCGACATCCGGTTTCTCGCTCGTCGAGTCCTCCGTCTCGTTCTCGTTATCCTTTCGCTCTTTGGTCTCCTTCGTCTCCTCGGGCATGTCCTCGTCGGTTTTCTTCTCGCTAGTTTCCGGGGCTTCCTCTTCGGAGGGCTTTTCGGCCGATTTCGCGGCGTTCGAGGATTCGGCCTCGTTGGCCTCGGAGGGCGGCGCCTCCGTATCGTCTGCTCGTTCGTCGGCCTTCGACTCGGATTCCTCGGGCGTCTCCTCTACCGCATTCGCCTCGTCCGCGAGGTCCAAAACCGTCTCCTCCGCTTCCCGGTCCGCAACTTCCGGCTGCTGGTCGTCGTCTGATTTCTTCTCGGACGAGACTTCCGCCGCCTCGACTTTGTCCTCGTCGGTTTTTTCCGCCTCGGCGGTCGAAAGTTCCGGTGGAGCAGGCGTCGTCGGTTCCTCGTCTTCGACGGTCACTTCCTCGATGGTTTTTTCCGGCTCGGGAGTTTTGATTTTGGCTGGCACGCTGGTAATCGTGAGACCGTTGTTCGGCGAGACGTCCTCGAGCTTAGTCTCGGCTTTGACGAGGGTCAGTTGCACGTGACTATTGTCCGCACTCGACGCGTCGTCAACGCTCTTCTCTGGGACTCCCAGCGCGTCCTTCTTCACCGCAACTTTCTCGATCTTCAGCGTACCCTCGCCCTTCTCCAACTTGACGAGAATCTCGTTCTTGTCGAACTTCAAAATGTCCTCGCGACTCTCGATTTTTATAGCCTTTTCGGCTTTTTCGAACATCTTCGGGGCCTGCACGACGCCGTAGATGCTCTTGCCGAGCATCTTGTAGAAGGAGAAATCGGGATCGTTGAGTATCGTTATGTCGGTGCGACCAAGGCCGTGCTTCGCCGCCCCGAGCAGCAGCTCCTTGTCGTGTTTTCCCGGCTGCCACCACTCGGGCGTATCCCCGGACGGCTGACACAGCGAGAGCCTCTCCTCGAGATGCGGATGCGACAGTATCTCCTCGCGTATCTTGCTCAGGAGATCGACGCGGCCGAGAATGTGCCGGGCCTTGTACGGCGTCAGGTGCTCCATTGGAATGTCCGCGTGACCTGGAAAAATTAACGTATCTTCATTTGCAAATAGACTTCCTCATTCGCTGCAGGCAATTTGTATGGCCAAGCCCACTAGAGAGGTTTAAAATCTCGAAAATCGGTTTGCGATTCTGAGAGAATGAGAAAATAAGAGATTTATTCCCGGCTGAATAATATCAGGGCTCCAACGTAACGAGGCAACATATGTAACATCCGGTTTTACGATATCTCGAAAACTGCTAGAGATGTCGACTTGACATTTATACTGAATTTGTAAAGCACTGGGACGCATTTATTATACCTGATAACCGATCGGAAAAAATGGTTTTTACAATTTTATAATGATAAACAAGTCGAATTTTCCAAAATGTTCGTGACGTAAAACGGGGTAACTTTGGGACAATTTTGGGTAACTTTGGGACAGGTCAGTACAACTACAGCTTCAAATATTTGCCGCGTAGGTACCAGCACATACCAGCATGGTGTTGGTGGAAAATTGAAATGTCGAATACTACGCGATGTCCCAAAGTTGTATCCCCGTCCCAAAGTTACCCTGGTTTACGGAATCTGGACGGGTTTTGTACATTGTCCTTTTATTTTAAACTTTTCCGGTATATTCGATAGAGGGAAGCCGAAGAAGGAATATGCTTGGGTTTTCCCAAAATCCTCAGCCCCGGGACTGAAATCGTGGTAAAGCCGTCTTCGACATGGTTACCCCCGTTTTACATTGGAGCTTCGATATTATTGACCTAGAAATAACCCTTGAAATTTTTTTCTGATTTCATGTTCTAATGAATAGCCCTAAAAAAAGAAAAAAAAATTCTCCCGGTCTTATTGGAAGCAATTAAACGTAGGCCAATTGTTGAAATTTCAAACCTTTCTAGTCTCTTGAGGGATCGAAATATTTTGATGGTCCACAGGTCCAGTGAGAATATTTTTGCAGAAGCAAATGAAAATGTACTTGTTCCGAAAGAAAAATACGTCGAATGGTACGGGATTTAACGACGGGAAAAGTTCATCGCGAATTACCTTCGTCCTCGTTGCTTTTCGTGTTGCAAATTTTCTTGAGCATCGCCCTGAACGACATGTAATAATCGGTCAGATCGGCGTCCGTCTTTTTATCGAATCTTGCGATGTTTTTGAACTTTGTCCAATCGTACTGGGCCTTTTTACGATCGTAGTTCACCCCGTAAGTCGATACTACGCGCAAAAATTCGTTCTCCTCGCGACGCGTCCACTTGGCTTTTTGTTCCTCGAAGCGGTTTCTCTCGCGCTCCTTGACCATCGCTTCCATCTTCTCTCTCCTCTCCATTTTCTGCAACACGAGACGAAGCGCCGTCGAGTTACTCTTCGATTTGGGCTTAGGTCAACGAGGTCGGCACGGCGGTCCGGAGATTACGAGGATTGATATAGTATTGGAAAAAATTGCGGTTGCCGAATGTTTCAATGAGAATTTATAGTTATATTATATATATAGGGCATGTATAGGTAGGTTCCGCGTACTGGCGAACTTTAAACACGTTTTTCTCAAAATTACTTTTTCAAGATATCTCAAGACCACGATATCTCAAAAATCACAGCACCGATCGACTTCAAATATGGCGAGCTACTTTTACATATCAAGAAGCAGAGCTTCAACGGAGGAATATTTTTTTCGTTGCGAGCGCCCACTTGCAATACAGAAATGGAAATTATTGTTTTTCCTCGTTGAAACATAAGTCATTAATCTATTACGATTAAGATTTCAACGAAAATCTCTACCCAAAATCTGCAACGACAGATTTTGAATAAAATTGTTTTTTTCTTTTATGCAAACCTGAACGCCATCTCGATGGATCCATACTCGCTATTCTTTGGTTTTTCAATTTTGGTCTCCAATTTTGTGGATTTCTATTTGTTTTCCTTCGAAAACGATTCAATGGAGCCTAAGGGCGTAAACACCCAATTAAAAATGTTGAAAATATCGATTTTTTGTTGTCCACGGAATAGAAAAAGTATTCTCCGTAAATTTTAAGTCGCTCTGTTCAAAATTGAGGAAGTTATGGACGTTAATAGGTCTTCCTTTCCTTTGGCAAACGTTAAACGCGTTTTTTTCGAAATTTCTTTTTGAAGATCGGTAACGCACTTTTCTTTTATCAACGAAACTAGAGCGTTTTTTAACCGAAAATCGATACTTTTACTTTGGACTGCAAACATGTTTTCAAAAGTTAATATTTTATTGATTCCTTCGTCCAAGCACTAGATAATTTCGTGCAAAAATGCGTTCGATTTATTCATTTCGGATGATTTGTTACCGAGCACATTACGACATTTATAAATTTTTCAATACAACAATTGTAGAAGACACTGAAAAGCATACTCTTTGATGTCAAAAAAAGGATTGTATAACCTACACGTTTTTAACGGAATAATTTCCGAAAATTCCTCTTTTTTTCTGGCCACGGCCGAGACCCGTTAAGGGCATGCACAAGGTGAACATAACCTCACAAATTTTCGAACTCAGTTTTCTCATAGATGGTTAATTTTTTTAAGGAAAAACAAAGCATCAGGCTCTGGAGAATTGTCTGACGCTGAAAAATCATGCCTTTTTCAGAAATCTCTGTTTGAAAATTTTGGCAATTTTTCTCGCACTCATATGTCACGTGGTACATCTACAACGCCTCAAATACATGTTCCCATGCTCCCAAGTTATGTTCAGAATTTTTTCCCCCGGCCAATCAATGCGCGTCAAGACTGCTCCATCTCAATATTTTTCCCGACCGCAGAGCACAAAAACGATTTGATGCACGTGTAAATTTCTACTCCATCGTACGACGATTACGTCCATTTGAATGTTCTCAGAGTGAAAGTCTCTTCCGGCTACTGTACGACGTTAACATTAACGAAGCTACATCTACCTAGATGGGTAAAAAAATGCATTTTCCAAAAATATTTTTATTCGATAGTGTCACCTTTCGCTATATTCCCTGAAAATTGCATTAAAATATTCCTAAAATTGAATGAGCTACAGCATCTAACAGTCGTCCGGGTGAGCGATAGCAGCACCATACTTCGCGCTTTAAGGTAATCCTATCGCTTCACACTAGTCATATCACTGATTATACTCGAGACTTGTACAATTCATATTTTTAACATAGGCAAAGAAAAAATTTGTAATAACGCAAATTTTCCATGTGTAAACTGTTGAGTGACTGTTCAAGAAAAATGAAAAAAGTTATTCCAACGATTCGCGCAGCATTTCTAGGTTTGATCTTTGGCAACGTTGGTTCTATCTCCGTATCTTTTTGCTCGACCAGGCGAGTTTATCCTCCATGCTTTACAACGTCGATCTGTCAAAACAATGAAGGTGCAGGAAATATAAAGCGTTGTATTCGGGCCACGACTGGTTAAGAGCGTGGAAAATTTGCGTCTGCGAAATATGTCGGTTAAAAAAGAATTATGTGTGAAAATTCGAATGAGTGACATGAGGTTAGGACTACAGTCAGCTGGTGCCTTGCTGTCACGTCTCTTTATCGTAGCAAGTGGTAATAAATCCAATACCAGAAGTTCAAATCAAACTTGATATTACATAAAAATTAGGTCAATAAGCGTAATTTGTTTAAAGAACATTGGATGGAAGAACAAGTGGTAAATATGTAAATCTGATTATTTTTAAGAATCTGCCGGGTACCCACTATTATATACACTTTTGTAGCGAACGGAAATTGGGTTTTTGCATGTCGTCTCGGAATTCCTTCACAAAAATACGCATTTTTAATATTTTTTTTCTCTATAATTAGGTCGATAACCGACCCTGACATTTTACAGAGACGATTATTAATACATTCAGTAAAGCTCAAAAAAAAAAATTTTAATCCTATGGATTGAAGCGTGGCGGTAGAATTACGTTAAACGCGTTTTGCTCGAAACACTATTTTCAAAATCGGTGGAGATGATATCTCGAGAACCACTTCATGGATTATTTGCAAATTTACAGGAGGTACGATGAGAAACATTTAAAGGTCGCTGGCGATCTCATTTTTGTTAATCGTTCTTTATTTTTAGGGTTCCGTACCCAAAGGAAAACAACTTTGCCGTCTGTCGGTCCGTATGTCACGGGTCTCTAGCTCATAAACCGAATGAGTTACAGACCTGAAATTCGATGTTTTGTGTAGAATGTTGGGCCAAAATCGAATATTAAATTAGAAATTCAATAATAGTATATTACGATACGTGTGACCTAAGTAGCCTATTAGCACCCTCGCTGCGCTCGGGCGCTAACTTCACGTCGTGCAATAATAGGCTACTTAAGTCACGAGTATCGTATACTATTTTATAGCACATGTGACATAAACCCACCTCGGACGCGGGGCGGGTGGGGAGGGGGTGCAGAGGGGGGGGTTCGGGGGGCGCAGCCCCCCCGAGGAATGAAATTATCATTTTTAAACTTGCGTTAAAATATCATATAATCTCAACGTTAATCGCAAGTCAAGCACGGAAGAAAAAAAATTGAAAAACTGTAAAAGTACATCTTCGCCAAAAGAATTCGACTTATTGTCTTTGCGCCATTTCTTGAATGCGTTATACGCTGCTGTATATAATGTTTTCGATTTACTGGGCAACAAATTTAGAGTCACCGATTTCGCTATTTCTTTTATAGCGTCTGGAACAATTTCGTTTATCCCATCTTCACTAAATTCACTTCCCGAACTGTCCATTTCTGAATGAAAGTTATAATTCCCATACAATAAACCATGGGTCAGCGTTTCGTTTTGATTTCGCTGTAATTTTTTCTACAACATGAAAATGTTTTTAGTAGAATCGCTAACCTATCCCTGTCTCGTTATTTGTCCGCTATGCTTTCAATTTTCAAGCTTGAAATGACATTTAAAAGTATTTTCTTTTGTTTTTCATGCATCTGTGAAGTTAGGCGATCGATTTTCGTACGGTGTAAAAAGGGCTACTTAGGTCACGGAAAAGCGTGCGTAAAGTGCGGGTTTAGGTCACACTGTGCTATAAAATTATTTTTCATGGGGTCCCACATATGAAGGAGATTTTTTTAAATTCTTACCCTGGCTTGTGGGGTGTCATTTTTGAAGCTCATTGAGTAGAGTATAAATATCTTTTTTTCTTTTTTATCTTCAAAAATAAAGACATGGCGGTCCGTCGAAGTTGTCACTTTTAGACAATTTTTGTTACGGGGTATATCTCAAAAACTAAACTAGTTAGGAATTTGGAATGTCTGTATATTATGTACACTGTATTTAAATGAGTTGTGTAAATACACTGTATTTACACAACTCAAAACAATTTAAAAGTTAATTTGAAATACGCACGGAGCCTTAACAGGGCGAGGCCCGACTCGCACTTGACCAAGTTTTTCAATAGACACGTAAAATGGACGACTTTTTCCATAGATTTTGTATCCTCGAGTTTCAATACGTCGCCAGGTCGTTAAAAAAAATGATTTAAAAAATCGACTATCGTCAACGATTCGTATTTCTTGTCGACTCGAATAACACGTTTGGTTCTTAAATTTCGGATGAACCGTTTAAGCTGGAGTGTCCATCGCCAAAGGTCGCGAAAAAAATGTCATCATTCGCCGGCGGCCATGCTTTTGTTGATTTTGTTTTTTTTTTGTGATTTTTTTGAAGGGATAACACCACTCTAGGTTTTTGTAAGTCTTTTTTTTTGCTTAAAAAAATATTTGGGGTCATAAAAACAATATGCAATTGGTTCTAAAAATGGTGGCGAAAAAATTCTTTGAAAGCTTCAATTATCGATTGTGCCGCAGCGCCTCGGACTTCTTTCGAGCGCCTCGTACAACTTTAAACGCGTTTTTCTCGAAACCACTGTATTCAAACTGGGAGGACGGATTACTCGAACACCTTTGCATGGATCGATTTGAAATGTTGATAGTCGCTTCACATTTACATTCTCTACGGAAGTACGTAGCCAATTTTTCATTAAACGTAAACTTTTTTTTCATTAAACAATTTACTGCTTATCTTTTGGGCAAAAAATCGATTAATTTCTTTCACGGTGCGCCATCTTTTCAAAATTTGATTTGTACATCCCTACGTAGTCCCATAGCTAATAATATATATATATATTTTTTTTGGTTTTTGTTCCAGGCCTATACTTAAAGAGAAAACGATCCTCCCGTGAAACTATTTGTAAAAAAACACGTTTTTGAAGATGTGCTCTGTCGCCGCTACCTTGTATGAAAATTATAATAAATTTAAAAAAAATACTTTGATATGTGTTAAATAAACCCTCTCAAAAGCAATCCTATTTCTTTTTTCATACTCCCAAAATAAATTGTCAAAGGTAGGCCCTATTTTCTGCCGCTAGAGTGGTATTATCCCCTAACCCTTCAAATACGGCGTTTACATCTTTCAATACAGCGAAAGGGTTTAACCTTTTCAATACAGCATAAACGATCCCATAACGACACGTAACATCCCATAACGTCCCAGCCATAACTTTAAAATTTTTCCAGGCTGGGACAGCATATGTCCCGTCAGGTGTGAAAGGGTTAAAGGCTCTCAACATATGTACCTTTGGGTTAAAAAAAATGCGTTTCTTTTTCACCAACCGTTTCCCGGAAAAGAAAATCGTAATTTGATTTTTTTCGAGCCTCTAGATAGATGTAGCCCTTTAAAAAGATCCGTTTCCGCGAGACAAAGCAGATAGTACTGACCAGGAGATACATAGCCAGCTGTTGGAGGTCCCATCCTTGCATGTTCAAGGGTGGATCGGTGGTGGTGCTCGCGTGATTCGCCATCTCGACTTGGCCTTGCTGTTGCTGCTGCTGTTGCGACTGTTGTTGTTGTTGCTGTTGTTGTTGCTGCTGCTGCTGCTGCTGCTGGAGTTGTTGCTGCTGCTGTTGTTGCTGTTGATGATGCTGCTGCATCTGCTGTTGCAGTTGTTGCTGCTGTTGTTGATTAAGCTCCATTCCCGTTTTGCCCTTGAGCATGTTCTTGGGGTCGTCCTTTTTGACGATCGTTCGCTGATAGGACGTTATGACGCGTCGCAGTCGTGTATTCAAGTCGACGGTGCTCGGCCACGACTTTTCATCGTCGATGATGATATCCGCGCCCGAGTCGTGACTTCCGCCCGGGACCTCGATCGGTATCGGTGTATCGGCCTTGACCGATATCGCGGGCGAATCGGCCGGCGTTTCCGTGCCGAACTTGTCCGAGTCTTTCGGATCCTTCGGCAGTGCCGACAACTCCGGGTCCTCGTTGTTCTCGGCCTCGACCACCATGTTGCTCTCCTCCCTGTTAACCAGAAAAAGAAAAACCAGACGCGATAGTAATCTCACGTTCTTTCTTCCCCGAGCGCTAAAAAAAAAGACGCGTTTGCCATGAGAGGGCGCTCTATCTCTCGGCAAAATTTCGCCATTGCGTGAAAAACACTTTGAAACGAAACGTCAAAGAGCTCGTCGATTCCTATTCGAAACGCTTAAACTTAAAAGAAAATAATCGAGAAAAAGAAATCCGGCGATAAGATTATCTTCGTGTGTGCTGAAAATCGTTTTGCGGGCTGGATCGTGACGCAATATTTCGTGTGCGAATAAGCGGCGCAGGTTACGAATGTACAGGGAAGACGATGAGACATTTGCCGTTTTAGTATTATTAACGAACAAATAAAGAAGAAAGGAACGAAACAATTTTGTGATGAGTCACGCCTCTCTCTCTCTCTCTCGCTCTCTATGATTCGACCACAGTGATACGCGTATTGCCAAAACATAAACGTTAAGCGGATGTATTATTGCGTGCAAAGAAAGTGTTAAGTTACGATCTTCGTATGTCGAACGCATACAGGCCCATTTTGATCGCACGGCCCAAATAAAGCGCAGAAATGAGGTTCAAAAAAGCGTTGAAAAAAAAATGTCCTATTCCGTGCGGCACGTACGATAAATTCGTCAAATGATTTTTTCTTTCCCCTCGACTTCATTTCCGCAATTTGTGCGATCGAAACGTGGCACCCTGTATGCGCGTAAAGAGCATCTCCGAGGATGGAAACAATGAGAAAGTGAAAGAAGAAAAAAAACAAAAAAAAAATAAGAAGATACTCACGTGATTTGGACGGTCTGAGTCTGGGAAGGGGGAGGACAGCTTGAAATGAAAGAAAGCGTGGGATCGGTCCTCATCTGGTCGTAATTCTCGTAGCCATGTTTGTAGCAGCCAACTATTAGGGACTTGTCTGCCGTCTCGTCCCACCATTTCGCTGGTCGCTCCGGTAACTGCGGAGGGTTTATCCGCAACGCACTGTAGGGCGGTTTTAGCTTACAATTTGCCAAATTCAACAACAATTGCCAATCGAGTTTTATCAAGAAATAAAATTGAACGAAAAAAAATAAATAAAATAAAAACAATACAAACAAACAAACAGACCAACAACCAACAATTTCAATATATCGTTCGATCTGTTGCAAAGTAATTTTGGGTCAAAGACTTGACGATATCAGTTCTTGAGCTCCAGATAATCGTGCTCGCGAAAAAAAAAGAAAAAAAATCGGCAAGCTTCTCAAATGTAATTTCGCAGCTTGCCATCGGTGCTTCGACGAAGAAAAAAAATGGAAGCAAATCTTTCGATTCCAACGTAGAGGAAACTACGAGAAAAAAAAACGGTTCCTCCACAGAGCCACGCAGTGCAAAATGACTCGTACAGGAGTCGGAAGAAGAATACCCGGACCTCGCGAAAACTCAAAAAGAAATCAACGAGATAGCTCCCGAAAAAAATGATATAATATTGTACACAGAGCTAGGATTATACTTTCAACTGCATGCATATACGAGAACTCTTCACCAGATAGTAAAGGCCACTCAGCTATGGGTATAATAAGAAACGAACGAAAAAAATTAAGAGAAACAAGACCATACTGCGTCCCCATAATCTCATCTACGACTGCGCGACTATCAGCAATTCAAGGAGACAAAAGAGTGCATCCGCAGGGAACGCGTTAGCGAGAAAAGAAACGTTGGAATAAAATACCAAAAAAAAATACACGAATAAAAATAAACGAAAGGTGAGGGGGTTCGTTAGTTCTCGATTCTAATTGTATCCCTCGGTCTGTCATCAATCTATGGGAACGAACTTAGTGTCGAATAGCCGCGAGTTAGAGAACCGAGATCGCCAAATCTTTCTATAATAATTCCGACAAGTTTTCTTTATCTTTCAATAGAAATGAAAACTTTTTTTTTGCCCTCTCGCCACAGTGCACTGCCCTCGCTTTTTTTTCTTCCTCTGTCTTTCGTATATTTACCGTACGTTTTCTCTCTCTCTCTCTCTCTTTCTCTCTCTTTTTAGATCCGTCTTACCGCATCGTCTCGTTGAGATCGCCGACCGTTTAGGATGCACGTTGTGTCTCGTTAATTAAAGAAGAAAAAAAAACATACGCACACGCATCAAGACACGCACAGACACTCACTCGCAAAGTAAGTCGCGATCTCGAAGTTCGCATCGTTGAAGAGCAATGAATTTTTGTTTTCTTCCAATTGCCTTTTTTCGCAAATTTAGGCAACGAAAATCGAGTTTTTTACTCCAGAGTCCTCGTGGGAACCTAAATTTGCGGAAAGGATTTCGCGCGTGAGAAACAATGTGCGGCAACACTCGGGAGGGAGCGGGAGGGTGGGCGTTCCGAGGAATCGGAAATGAGTGCTGACAAGTGTGGGATTGAGGTGAAAAAAAGTTGGCTGATAAGAAGACCCGTGAGAGCTTTGAGCGAAACGTTATGAAAATATAAAAAATAGCGATTTTTCGTTGCACCGCAACGACGCAAACTTCAATATCGTGGTGTGTTAATGGCATTCGATACAGAGCGACAGGATCGATGAGGAATTTATTAGCAGAGGCATTAGAAAACGTTTTCGGCAATTTCGTGTGTGTGTATATATATGTGTATAGATAGGTGCGCGTTGGTGTACGTACGTACAAACGAGTTGAGGTCTACGTTGAGTGGAGAAGAAAAAATTATAAAAAAAATTAATGAATAAAAAAACATACGTATCTCGGCTCTAGGGAGTCGTATTGCGCGTATAGATTGGAAGGTCCCAAGGCCGAAACAAATACATTGCACATGCATAACTATGAAAGCACCTTATGAAGCTGTATGTAAGTGCACGTGATGTTTTCTTTTGTTTTTCTGTTTTCTTTTTCTCCTTCTACTCGAGGGAACTAGGGGGTTTGAAGATTCGAAAATTGGCTTGCGATTTGCTCGTAACGAGGCCGCGAATATACAACTTGGCTCTTTTCAGGGATTTTCGTTGTGACATTATAAAGCAAGAAAATAAGAGATTTATTCCCGGGTGAATGGGATCGGGGCTCCAACGTAACGAGGCAAACCACGTGACATCCGGTTTTACGATATCTCGAAAGTCGCTGGAGACGTCGACTTGAAATTTATACCGAAGTTCTAAAGCACCGTGGCGCATTTCTTATACCTGACTTTTTTTATCGAGAAAAGATGGTTTTGAAAATTTTTATAACAAATGAGTCGAATTTTTCCAAAATTTTCGTCATCTGGACGGGATTTCGTTAATTTTGTTTTTATTTAAAAACTTTCAGGTATAATCCAAAGAGGGAAGCCTGAGATGAATAAACTGGGATTTCCCAGAAACTTCAGCCCTTCCACTGCAATCGTGTTAAAACCGGAATCGACATAAGTGGCCTCATTACGGAGAAGCGCCGATATTATTGACCTGGGGAATAAATCTCGAAATTTTTCTTGTTTCGTAACGTTACGATAAATATTCCTGAGAAAAAGTGAATATTCTTTTGCGTTCTTTTTGCAAGCAATTAAACGCAAGCCTATTTTTGAAATGTCAAACTTACCGGTACCCTTGATGCGATCAAGTCGCAGGTGATCAAACGAGGCAACAATGAAAGGAGAGGGGCAAAGTGGAAGCATCGTTGTGTAACACGAAGTTCTCTCTTTTCTTTTCTTAGCTCGTTCTCTGATTTTGTCACGATTTTGCTTGATTTCTTTTGTTTTTTTTTTTGCGGATTCTCTTTTTTGCTGTTACGAACCTGACGTGGACTCCGTCCGATATGTGCTGTACCAGATCACCGATAATCTCGTGTTTGATATAGTAGAGCATTCGTACGCGAAGAAGAACCCTGAAACACGGTGGAGTAATGAGAGAACGTGGAAAAAGATTGCTTAATAAGGAAAAAAAAACACAAGCGAGCAACAGAGGCCGAGAGTAGTTCGCTCGAATGAACTAAAATTTCGTTTCGGTTTTGAAACATGATGTTGAAGTTTGCATCGTTTAAATGTAACGAACATTCAGTATTTTTAATCATTGCCTTGTTATGATTCAAAATAAATTTTTTCCGCAGTTTCAAAATACGGCAATTACTCATACTTTTTTATTCAGAATATTTTCTTATTTCCACGAAAAAAAAATTGAAAATTAATTTGGATAATGAAGGAATAGAAATAACGTTTTCGTTGCGTTTCGACAATGCAGACTTCAAGAGCATTTTGATAGTAGGTCTACTGGACAAATTCGGTGGACATTCAATGTACCGATATTGTTTGCTGCAGTAAAATGTTTCGATTACAACTGACCGGAAGAACAAAATGGAACACTAGACTTCGATAAAATGTACGATTTAAACAAACGTCATGAAATGAAGTCTGTTGAAAACTTATCATTCCACTGCAGTTTGACGCTGTAATAAAATTCTATATTCAAGAGGCCTGCAGGAGCTTCAACATTGAAAAAAAAAAACGATTTTCTCATTACGTAGAAGGCCTAGGGCCTTAACTGCGAATTGCAAAAAAAATGTTGGGAAGGTTCCATAAATTGCCCGCCTTATATGGCGTTGAAGTTTGCATGGTAGAAATGCAACGAAAATTTGTCTGTATTTTCTTCATTTCTTCATTTTCACTACTATCCAAACCCTTTTTTTGCAGCTGCAAATTACGGATCTCTAATATAACTTTTGAAAAAGTTTTTAGTGATTTTCGTAGCCTTATGGAGCAGAAAAAAAATTAGGTAATATAAAAACAAATTATTTTCGTTGCATTCCGACGATGCTAACTCCGATGTGAGTCGTATCTCAAAATCTGTTCGTACGATTCATTTCAAATTCGGCCAGAGCGTAGCTGATAACTTTTTCTATCGTATGACCGGATAATTGTTTGATACGTCGTTATTTCGGTCGTTTTTGACTTTTTTCTACAGCTTTCTACTTTCGTAATTTTCAAAATGTCAAAGAATTATACGGCCATACGAAAGTTTCATTATTATACTAAAAGTCAATTTTTCCTTTTTTAATTTCACACGCGCCTTGCTGCCAGAACCACCAGCACGAATCGGCCATGCAGCACCGGCGGAACTTTCTCTGAATAATAATAACTTATAGATATTATAGATATTATTCAATAAAAAAAAACAACGTGAAGTTGGCACGGTTATGCGTTAATTGTGTGTAAAGACCCAACCTCGTCGTCTCAATACTCTCATCAGAAAATATTGAAAATCGGCATGTTTTCAAAAGTTTAACGAATATTTCATTTGATGTAAAAGAATATTCCTTCTAACGAAAATTGTATCCTTGCCTGTAATAGAATTTCATGCGAGTAACTTTTTCCGGTTGTGCTAATCTTGCTCAAACAAATCCAAGCACGTTTCGGCTTACCGTTTCACAATATTGTCATAACAATTTTCGATAATATCATTATGGGGTTAGGCTACCGTGAAAATTTAAAAACTCTCGTTCGTCGCTTGAGGCAACTCGAATTAAAAAGGAAGCTCCAACATGTGGTGCAGGATTCGCAAATTTAATGTAAACTTATCATCAAAAGGATAGAACTGTTAGTATAACTTTAAACGCGTTTTTTCTCGAAATTATGTTTCTCAAATCGGTGTACATGATTGCTCGACATGTAATGAACGGATTAACTTGAATTTTGGTACACTTATGCAGTTTTTTCTTTTTTTCTTCTTAACTTTTTGTTCATTGGTTAACAATAATGTCATTTTTCCTCGATAAATCGAAAAAGAATTCAATTTTTTTTTTAAAGATTGAAACACGATACAAAAGAATGCTTGGTCAAGTTTCAGCCGACATTATCTATTTTAAGCTTAAAATACCTTTAGCCGGGGGAAAGATTTGCTGAATTTCACGATTTCTTAATTAAAAAAAATATTTATTCACCATTTTCGAGTCTTGAGTTATGTTTGATTACTACTTTTGGCTGTTACATGGTATTTTTATTTATTCATGAATCTTAAAAAATAGCGGAGGTATAGCACAGTCTTCTAAACTGCATTTTCAAAGCGGACGTGACGTATAGTTAAATAACTAATTTGTTATACATTTTTCTAACTTTATTGTCTAAAACATAGGCCTAAATGTTTTTGAAAATGAAAAAAAAAGTACTGCTTCATGGAAAAATGTAGCCATTTTTTCGGAAAACTCCACCTTTTTGTGTCAAAGCGTACCTTTTCATCGATTTTCAACATTTCTCACTTTTTCCGGGTTCATATTCTGCGTAAGAGTGTTAATGGAAGAAAAATCTTTGTTGTTTGTTTCCAGATTATTCCCGCCGTCGCTATGTGCCGCGCCGTCTAACATCCGCCACAACCCGTTTAGAAGACCGTGCCATACTTCCGCCATTGTTAAAGATTAATAAAAAAAAAACTACCATGTAACCATGTAAATGAAAATCAGCAGTTTTTTCAGCAAAAACTCGTTTTTTTTGTATCAGATCAACCGGGTAGCTGAAATCAAGTACACCGTTGAGGCCCTCATGTCCAAAGGTCTTTCACAAGATTGTTGATAACTTTTTTAAGAGCGGGCGCGCACTGATGTTCATTGTCAAATTTGATAATATACATGCAATCGAATGTTCAAACGATTTTCCACTCATCTTACTTATTCCTGCAAAATGATTGTTTTCAAATAACGCCGATTTTCGGGTAGTCACAGTAGCCTAACCTCCCGGACAATGTTCCAAGCGATTTGGTTTCGGAGCTCCGACAAGTCAATCGAGTATGTTTACGCTCACGATGTGATTGCGTGGCCTTTATACCTGTTGGCGTGCCGACTGAGATGTTTCTTGTATGTGCTCTCGAGGAATATATCGCCGTCGTATTTTTCCCCCTGGCTCCAGTGATTGGGATCGGTGGGTCCGCCATTGACGGCGGAGCCGCGAGTCTCCCGGCACTCGCGTACGCGGCCCTTCTTCTTCTGCCTGCTGTGCCTGGACTGCGAGTTCACCGGTATCGTCTTGATCTTCTCGCCGTTCTCCAGTGGCGTCACGAGGTCCCATATGAAGCAGCGAATTTTTTCGTCGCCCCTGTAGTAGCGCAGGCAGTAAAGGAGTATAACGCGGGCGCAGTCCTCGACGTCGCTCTCGCGCCAGCCTTGACGGAATTGGCTGTGCTGGAGTATCTCTTCCCAGCGTCCCCAGCCGAACGTCAAGAGTCCCCGCTCGACCTTGAAACACTCGGTGCGCGCCCAACTTCCGTAAACGACCTCGCCGTCCCTCGGCACGTAGTCGTCGTAGAACTTTCGGCTCCTCTTGCCGAACTTGTCGCGCCTCTTCTTGCCTGTGTTCGAGCGCGCGAAAAAAAAAAAACAACCAAAAGGCGAGTTGGATGGATGAGAATCGAGTTTTGTTCACAGCCCGCCATTATCGTGAAATTTCGTGATATTATCCGGAATGGGAGGAAGTTAGAGGGGGGAGAGAAAAGGGCAAGCGTTACCTCTGCCGGTGAGGCCGGTGCCCTCGTCGTCGCTGTTGTCGTCGGAGCTGTCGAGTTCCGACATGTCGACGACCGACTCGTCGTGGCCGTAACGTTTGATCTGGGTTCTCCGTCGAGGCTCGGATATAACGAGATCCTCCTCCTCCTTTTTCTCGGTGGTGTCGATTTCCGCTTTCTTCGCCCACTTCTTCCAAAAGTCCGGATCATCGATATTGATGTCCGAGCGATTTTGCGAGCATGCGAAGCTCGCCTTGGAGAAGGTGGAGCCTTTCTCGGCCTCGATCGTAATTATTTGAGTTCTTCTTTCGAGTATCTGCTCGATGTCTTCCTCGCAGAATTTGTCGCCGGCGTTGTCGTCGTCCATGATAGCCCCGTAAGCGCCCTTCTTCAGCAGGTCTTCGATCTCCTTTTTCGTGAGTTGTTTGTTATTGGGATCCTTGCCGCCCTGTGCGGTGTTCATTGACTGGAGGATGGCTTTGTCGAGGCCGAGTTTGAGGGAGGCCTTGTCGAACATTTCGCGCTCGTAGGTGTTTCGACAGAGCAAGCGATAGACTTTGACCATTTTTTGTTGGCCGATACGATGACAGCGCGCTTGGGCTTGCAGATCGTTCTGGGGATTCCAGTCGCTGTCGTATATGATGACGGTGTCGGCGGCGGTGAGGTTGATGCCCAAGCCGCCGGCTTTCGTGCACAGAAGAAATACGAAGCGATCGGAGTCCGGTTTGCTGTAGCGATCGATCGCGGCCTGGCGCAAATTGCCGCGTATCCTCCCGTCGATACGCTCGTAAGGATACTTCCGATAGAGCAAATAGTCCTCGAGGAGATCGAGGCACTTGACCATTTGGCTGAATACCAGCACGCGATGACCGGAGGCCTTGAGCTTCGGGAGCAGCTTGTCGATCAGCACCATCTTGCCGGAACTGTTTACAAGAGCGTGATAATAAGCCTCGCTGTCCTCCTTGTCCGGTGACTTGTAATCCATTTGTATCTGATCCTCGGCCCCGTTCAACAGAAACGGATGTATGCAACACTTTCGCAGCTCCATCATCGTGTTCATGAGATTCGGTATGTTCGCCGACGTCGTGCCTTTAGCCAGAAACGAAAAGTTCCTCTCCAATATACCGCGATAATACTTCTTCTGTATATTCGTCAATTCTACCTCGACGACTGTCTCCTCTTTGGGCGCCAATGACTTCTCCACGTCTTCCTTGAGCCTCCTGAGCATCATAGGCTTGAGCAAAAGTTGTAGCTTGTTGACCTCGCACTCGCTGCTCAAATTGCCGAATTCCTTGAGAAAAGCCTCGCTACTGGCGAACTGCGTGGGCTCGAGGAAGTTGAGCAGAGAGAAGAGCTCGTTTACGTTGTTCTGCAACGGCGTACCGGAAAGCAAGACACGATGCTCGAGATTCAATTGTCGCAGGCCCTCGAGCAATTTGCAATTGCGATTTTTCAGGCGGTGAGCCTCGTCGATGACGCACAATCGCCAGTTGTAGCCCTTGAGCTCGTTGAAGTCGGTTATTATTATTTCGAAGGTCGTTATGAGTACGTTGAACTTGATGAGATCCTTGATCTGTTGGCCCTTGTCGTTCTTGTAGTAGACCTCGTATTCCTGGAGCATCGTACGACTCGCGGCCGAGCCGTGGTACACGACGACGTTCATGTCCGTCCAGCCCTCGAATTCACGCTGCCAATTGGGTATTGTCGAGAGCGGGGCGATCACGAGGAACGGACCGCGTATGCCGTACTTGTAAGCCGCCTCGACGAACGTCAACGATTGTATCGTTTTGCCCAGGCCCATCTCGTCCGCGAGTATGCAATTGTGCCCGTTGTACCACGAGAAGAGGAGCCAATTCAAGCCCTCCAGCTGATAAGGTCGCAGACTGTTGCCCGCTTTGTAAATCGGCGACACCTCGAGCTTCTTCCATGCCGCGTTCGTCGGCTTCTTCTTCGGCTTCCATTGATCCTTCGGTGGTAACTTGTTGAACTTGTGGAATTGTACGATCTTATCGGGATCCACGTTCTCCTCCAATTCCCACGTCGAGTCCTCGTACTGCAGGGAGCGCCACTTTACGAGGAAGTGCCTCACGGTCTCGCCGCTCGTCGGGTCCGTGTGCTTCGCCTCGTCCAGCACCCGATCGACCTCCACGAAGTCCGGATTGAACGGATCCTCCTCGGGCTGAGAGATTTCCGGGAACAAGAGCCGAACGAACGTTCGTGAAAGGGACACCGACGAAAATGAGTTTCAGGAGAGTTTAAATTGGCCCGAGACTCGGCTACAAAACGAATTATCGCGAGCCTTTTTTTTCCATGAGATATTTATACGTCGACGTAGTAATGCGTGAAAAAAACATTCATACGCCCTTCACTATCGTCCTTGTTTGGTGCACGGAGATATCCGCGGACCGTTATCAATTCGATCATCAATTTCTGTTCGATAGAACATAGTGGCAGCATTGCCGGGATACGTTGGTCGTTTCGGAATACATCTTGATACTTTCGGGACACGTACTCTTTGGATAGCTAGTAACGCGATTCACGTATGGTGCCGATGTTTGCGACTTTGAGATGCAACGAAAATTCATTTTATGGACAATTTTGGTAGTTTCGGGCTACGAGATTCAGTCAAACGTTTTTTGCCCTTTTTTCTCATTTATTTTATAAAACAATAGCAAAAATAAAATTGTGTCGTTGAAATGGAACGAAAATTCATTTTTTCGACAATTTCGGGAGTTTTCGGCTGCGAGAATCGCTCGGATATTTTTTTTTACCCTTTTTCTAAATTATTTAATATAAAATTGCATAAAAGAAACATTTTTCTATCGTTGAAATGAAACGAAAATCAATTTTATCGACATTTTCAGCAGTTTTAGTTTACGGGAATCACTCCGACGTTTTTTAGCCCTTTTTTTCGAAATCATTCAACATAAAGTTGCAAAAAACAAACATTTTCTATTGTATATCGTTAATAACGAATGATAAAAGTTATTTCTTCGGTCGAAAATCGCGTTTTTTTCTACAGCTTGCCATTTTCGTCAATGTTAAAATTTCAAAAAAGTATCCGTTCATACGAAAGTGTTTTTATCACAATAGAAGTACATTTGTTTATTTTTCATTTCTGTCGAGCCTAGTTACCCGAACCACTTACACCGGTTGGCTTTGCAGCAACGGCGGCACGTCCTCTAAAAAATAACTCCCCCGCTCATCAATATTTTTCCACAGAAAAAAAACTCAAACTCGGCAAGACTATGGATCAATTTTGTGCAAAATCCCGACCTCGTCATCGCAATACTCTCATCAGAAAAAAATATGGAAAATCGATCTCTTAATCCTTAACAATAAGAAAATAAAGCTCGGCCCTATTCACAAACGACGAATACAATTCCGTGGATGAGAAAACTGGATCGACACATCCAGTGACGATAAAAAAAAAACGATTGTGAGAAATTCGAGATAGTACTTACGTTTTCGAATATATTTGTGTTTTGTTGCATCTTTTGCTTGAATCGCTTGAGTTTGGCCTGAATCCTCTTGTCGCCTTTGTACAATTCCTCCTCCGTTCTCCATTCGCAATGTAGGTACGAAAAGTTGCGATACTTAACGAGATATTCCTCAACCTCGATCATCTGAGGCTTAAGCTCGTCGTTGCTGACGGACTCGGTGCTCTCGGGTTCTTGAGATTGGTCTTCAGCTTTGACCTCCTCGGTCGGGGCTGCCTCGTCCGTCGTTGTCGTCGTCTCGTCCTTCGGAAGTTCCTCCTTGTTCTCGACCGCAACGTCTTTGGTCTCGTCAATTGTCGCAGTGACCGTTTCCTCGGCTTCTATTTTCTCCGTCTCCTCTTCTTTCTTCTCCTCCTCCTCCTCCTCTTTTTCTTCCTCCTTCGGGCTGTCTGGCTCGTCCTCGTCATCTTTCTTCTCCGGCTCTTTGCTCTCCTCCTCTTCTTCTTCTTCCTCCTCGACTTCTCGTATCTCCTCTTCCGCATTTCCGGAAGACTCGACTTCCGGCTCTTTCTCCTCCTGGTCGAGGGATTCTTCCTCTTTCTCCACTTCCGCTTCGATCGCGGTCGTTTCGTCGTTATCCGTCGGCTCCTCCACGCGCTCCTCGTCGTCCTTCTTCTCCGGCTCGGAAGCTTCCTCGCTCGTAGCGGCCACCTCGGGCTCCTCCTCCTTCTTCTCATCCTCGTCCGCCACTTCCTCCTCGGCCTCTTTGTCGGCAGCTTTCTCCACCGCTTCCTCGACGTCTTCCGTCTTCGGCTGATCCGTGCACGTCTCCTCTGCCTCTTCCTTTTCTACTTCCGGCTTATCCTCGGCCTCGACGGACCCGTCCTCCGTCTTTATCGCCTCGCCTTCAACGTCCGCCTTCTCTTCGGTCTTTTCAACCGCTTCGGCTTTTATTTCCGCGATCACCGGCGGCTTCGCCTCGCGCTTGCCCATGCGCACGCACAGTATGTGCTGCACGACCATCGAGTCCTCGTCGGTCGTGTTCTGAAAAATTATTAACCCAGCCATAAAAAAAATCACGCTGTGATATATCGTGAAAATAATTTTTTTTTTTTTCATATCGAGTTGCTATTCTGGCCACTATTCCTCCTGCCACTTCCATTTCAACAAGACACAAGGTATGAACTTACGATGTAGACAAAGTTAGGCTTGTTCGGGCCAACGTCACCGCCCTCGTTGTCGCGCTTCGTCGACGAGGGTTTCGAGCCACCCGAACCGTCCGACTTCTTGGCCAACGAGCCGTCCTGCATCGGGACATCGTCGTCCGAAAATCGCAGCATGACGTCATCGACGTATTTCTTGCGATGAGTGTTTCTCGCGGATCGGCGCTTGTTGAGATCGTCGCCGGCTTCGGGCGAGGGTGGCGGGGTCGCGGCGAGCTCCTCGCCATCGGAATCCGGTGCTATGCGACTCTTGCGCTTTCTGCGAACGTAATTTCGAATTAAGAATGCACGAGATTCGAAGGATGTTCCTCGGAAGCCGACGCTGCGACGATTGGACGAGGATGAAAAAAATGAGCAAATGGATTTCTGTATTAAATCATTATTGGCTTGATTAATCAAGATTGAATTTTAATCGCCAGCAGGCCGGTACCTTTGGGGAGTCCGCCTTTCAATTTTAACTTTCTGGGTGTCAAAGAATAAAGTTGCTTGTGGGATTGGCTTTGGAAGCGAAATAAATTCACGAGGAAGCAGTCGGCAATTTTATAATTTGCACAATTTTATTTTGTATGATAAAATTAAACAATATTTTTTTAAATACGAAATAATCTCGGCGATATTCTTCCTTATCAATTTGAAAATATTCGAATAATGCAAACGCGCTTGAAGTTTCCGGAGCTTCCCGCCAAGTTTAATCACCACATTTCTTTTGGAATACTCTATTCGGGTGCGAAAAATGATTCAGGTATCTCAAATTTTCGGAAAGTTGGACCGTGAAAATATTTTATCGAGAATTTCAAGCCCCTTAACATCCGAAACCTTTCACCGATTTTCGCGAAGTTAAATCGCCATGTTCGTATCATAATACTCTATTTGTGTGCAAAAAATATCAAACATTTTGGAAAATTTGCACTCTTAAGGATTTTTTTTCTCCAATTCAACCCACCTTAAAATTGCAATCGTTTCACCGATTCCGAATGTACCGTGTACGGTACTCCATTACCGTACAAAAATTGAACAATATATCTCAAAAATAATAAAACTTAGGACGTTAAAAATCGTCTTTACTCGTAATCAAAGCCACCTTAAAGTCTAAAGCGTTTCACCGATTTTTAGTGAATTAATTTAGAACATACTTTCTACGATACGCTATCGGGGTGCAAAAATTCCGCCAGGTATATCATGCCGTATGAAATATAATTTCTCGACGTTTCGGAACATTCTAGACACATTTCTATTTTAAAGTCTCGAAAAGAAAGGCATCGAGGTAGCGAAAGATTGGACAACTTACTTGGAGCTACGGGGCGATCTGCCTATCGAAGATTTCCCAACGGATCGTTTCCGCGAGGGTTTCTTCTTGGCGGGCGTCGAAGCCTCGACCGCCGCCTCCTTCTCCGTAGTCTCAACGGCTTCCTTCTTCTCCGCATCCTCGGTAACTTCGCTCGTCGGCTCTTCACCGCTCTTGGCCGCCTCGTTGTCGTCCTTCGTGTCGGCAACGATAGGCTCGTTCGTCGACGAGTCCACGTGTTCCTGATCGTCCTGAATCGGCGTCTCGCTCGGCTTCACCTCGGCGTCTTGTACGGGCGCGACCGAAGATTCGGTAGCAATAGCCTCTTCCGTTTCCGGTGCGACTGCCGCCTCCTCGTCAGCCGATTCCAGTTGGTTTACTTTCCTGCAGGCGAACCAATAATAACGTTTAACAAAAATGAGAAAAAAACAAAAAAAAACCCCAATCAAGAATGGGATTAAAACCTGAACGAAAATGAGACAAAGAAACCCAAAGGAAAAAAGAATATGACGAAAAATCCGAATGAACCTCGACAAAAGTTAATGTAAAAAGTCCAACCGAAAATAAGAAGAAAAAACCCGCACAAAAAACAGACCAAGGTACTATTTACTTTTTGCCGCGTTTGGAGCCCTCCTTGGGTTCCTTGCTCTTCTTTTTGCGTTTCGGTGATTTGGCCTCTTTGGGTGGTTTCGGTTCTTTCTTGACTTTCGCTTCCTTCGGTTCTTTCGGCTCTTTCGGCTTCCTTGGCTTCCTCGGCGGTCGTGATTTGCGGGTCTTGTTCCATTCCTCCTCGACGTCGCCGCCCGACGTGGGCTTGTTGTCCTCGTTGGAATCGGCTACGCTATCGACGATGTTGCTGCTGTCGCCCGGTGTCACGAGATTGTCCGAGAGCGGCTGCTCCGGTTGTACGCTCGGCACGGCCACGATAGGCGGTGCTACCTCTTTGTCCGCCTTCTTTCGGCTCTTCTTCGTGCGCGGAGTGCCTTTGCTTCGTCCGCGTCCAGTCGTGCTCGACACCTGTTTCGTTTACAGCGCAGAAGCGCAATTTTTCGGTCAATTTCGAACATTTTCACCTGCGAATGCCTCTTACTATGTGCGCAACTAAGTTTCCGGGTTTTTATGACCAATGAAAAATCGAAAATTTCAAGACAAATACAAAAAATGGTTCATGCGAAGTATTGTCCCTCGCTATTTACACATTTTTGCCATCTCTCTGGCAATACATAAATACCGCGACGATAAAAAGACGCGTCTTTGGACTGAAACCATTCGTCCAACCAATTTTGTACTGCATCGTAATTGGCCAAGTGTAGCCCACCCAAGCCCTGCGCCATCGACGGGAACAAGTGATAGTCTGAAGGGGCCAGGTCTGGCGAATACGGCGGGTGCGGTAGCAGATCCCATTTCAGTGTTTTTATGGTGCAATGCGTGGTTCAAATTGATTAGTTGTTGTCGGTAGCGATGCCCATTGACAGTTTCGCCCGGTTTCAGCAGCTCATAGTACACGATTCCTTTCTGGTCCCACCAAACGCAGAGCATTGTCTTTTTTCCGAAGCGATTTGGCCATGCCGTCGATGTTGACGCTTCGCCAAGTGAAAGCCACGATGTTCTGCATTTGGGATTCTCGAAATATATCCATTTTTCATCGCCAGTAGCAATTCGGTGCAGGAAACTCTTTCTGTTTTGCCGCAAAAGCAACATTTCGGAAGTGGCTCTTCGATTTTCCATTTGCCTCTCAGTCAACTCATGCGGCACCCACTTTCCTTCCTTATGAATTTTTCCCATAGCGTGCAAACGTTTCGAAATACATTGCCGAGTCACATTTAATGCCTCGGCAAGTTGATCTTCTGCTTGAGTGTCATCTTCATCCAATAACGCTTGCAGATCGGCGTCCGCAAATGTTTGCGGTCTTCCCGAGCGCTCCTTGTCCCCAGTCTCAAAATCGCCACTTCTGAACCGCTTGAACCAATCTTCACACGTTGTTTTTTATGGTATATGTTCGCCGTAGGCCTCCTCAAGTAACCGACGTGCTTCAGCTGCTGTTTTTTTTTAGGTTGAAGCAGAAACGCAATGCTTCCCGCAAATGCTGTTTATTTGGCACAAACTTTGACATTTTCGAGGTTAGAAAAAAGGTCGTTGTGTTGCGATATTTGTTTATATTACGACTGGGTATTCTTAACAGATGTCCAAGCTATAAAAACACCCAATTTCAGACCTGTATGCCGACTACATGTGTCGCTAGCGCCATCCATGTGTGAAACCCGGGAACTTAGTTGCGCACTTAGTATCAGGGAATTTATTGGGATTTATAGTGGGACGAAAAAAGTGTAACCTGTTCCAAATAGAAAGAGATGTCGAAGCTGAGAAGTGCTATGACGTTGAAGTATGCGTCGTTGGAATGCAACTTAAATTCTCTTCCTATTTTTATTTCGTTATTTTTTATCAATATACAAAATCTTTTTTGTGCATATTTAGGTTTTGGATCTCTGGGAAAGTAGTCGGAAAATGTTCGAGTCATTTTCGTAGCTAAAATCTACGAAATTAAATTAGAGAAATAAAAAACAATGTTCATTGCACTCCAACGCTGAAAACTTCAATCTCGTCTACTTTCGAACTAGTGAAAAAAGGTAGTGATTTCAGATGGAAATCATCGTCATGTGATAAAGTATAATTTTACATGTGCATGAAATGATCCTGTGCTTTGCTATCTTCGAAGTATCGAGACCAGAGCCGTTTTGGCTCACATTGATTGGCGAGAAGTAAAATTTGACACGAATGTAACTTGCAAAATGTATCGAAACGTAGCAAATTTGTCGCTATGATTTCACGATCGACTGTAAATTTGCAAATGATTGATCCTCGCACGGATTTCACTGCATTGTAAGGCTGTCATTCTCACAGAATAAAACTGAAGAGAACGCTCGTGACGGATTTTATATGAGAAACAACGTTAATCCCTCCTTTGGATTTACTCATTTAGCCTGAACAGCCGTCAGCTGGAGTTTTCCAACACATACTTGCCTGTGTGTGTAAAAAATTTAAAGTATTCTTTTTGCAGAGGGCCATATTTTGTGGGGTCATGCGAGCCCTTCCAAATGATTGTGTACATTACAGTGGCGCTTAGTAGAAATAAGTCACATCATTTATCATATCCAACTGGAATAAAAAATTTCGCCCAAATTTAGTAGATTTCGATATTTTTACATTTTACCTAAAAAGTCGCGGCTTCGAAAATTCTTCTGCAAATCACTTTATCCTAAGCTTTATCGTTCATTCTTTGAACATTCGGTGAACCCCTGTTTTTTTTTGTCGTTGCGGAATCTTCACATTTTTTTACACACGTGAGCAGTTTACTCCAGGCATCTAGATTTAATTGTGTATAAATTATCATATAGATTTATGGCCAGCGTGTCATCTCCATAAATCGCCGTATAAACGAGACGATATTTACAGTCGTAATTTTTCGCCAAGAGTTCGGTAACTTGGCTTGAAATTTTGCCAGTTTACTGGGATGTATTTTTACTTGATTACAGACAAAAATTAGTTAATTGTTAAATATTCGGGTTGGGGAGAGGAGTACCTTTGAATTAAAAAAAAAACCCATTACGCAGCGTTCTCAATGAACGTGCAAGTATAAAATTGACGAGCGTACCTGCGGGCTATCGACGACCGCCGGGGCGAACATGGGTGTCTGAAGTATGCACTGGGGTCCGCCGTTGCACTGCTCGCTGGTCTCGTGTTGCTGGAGGGCCTGTAGTTTCTCCTGAAGGCTGACGATCTTCTCCTGGCTGTCGCTGGCGGGTGGCATGCAGTACAACTCCTGCAGTTGTTGTTGGAGGGCGGCTCTCTCCTGATGATGGGTGACGGGTGCGCAAGTGTTGTTGAATTGGGGTGTCATGACGGTGGTGGTGGGTGCGGTGACGGGTGGCATTGTGTACATAGCCGGCATCGTATTGCCCGTTACGATTTCGCCACCCGCGTGATACTGTTGTTGGGCTTGATTCGTTTGGGCGGTCGGTTGTCCCGGGGCAACGACGATCATCTCGCTTGTGTACATGCTGTTGGGCTTTTGCATTGTCGTGTACTCGGCGAAATTCTGCTGTTGCACCTGTAGCGAGGTTTGCGCATTGGCGAGTGAGACGACCGGTGTCTGATGTGGTGGCATGGCGATATTGGTCGTTTGCACGACCGCGGTTATTTGTTGGGGCGCCATGAGGCTCGCGGTGGCCGGTGTAACGGTGCTTTGCATTTGGGAAACTTGGGGACTCGCCAATTGGGAGGGCAACGTCGTTTGATGGGAAAGTTGGGACTGTATCATCGCGTTGCTGGTCGGTATCATGACTTGTTGTCCCATGAGGGCTTGTTGTTGCTGCTGTTGGTTCTGGTTTACTTGGAGGTTCGTCTGTGGAGCTTGCTGAGCGAGGAGCTGTTGCGTCTGTTGTTGCTGTCCCATCTGTGCGGGCTGCTGAGGCTGCACCATAGTCTGTTGTCCGATCGCCTGCTGAGGCGGCTGAGACTGCCCGACCTGGATGGCCTGTCCGACCTGTATCGCTTGCTGTCCCATCGCGTCCGTTTGCTGCTGCTGCCCCATTGGCTGTCCCATTTGCTGTTGCGGCTGTCCCATCATCTGAATCATCGGCGGCTGGGACATCTGCTGTGGCAGTTGGGCCGGCTGGGATGTCGCCATCGGTGAATGTTGCGGTTGTATCATCGGGGCTTGGACCTGTTGAGCGTGCACCATCTGTTGGGGCTGTTGACTGACGCCGGGCGATTGCAGCGGCGCTTGTATCAGTTGGGCGGCTACCATTTGTTGTCCTGCGTGAAGCTGCGGCACGACGCTCTGTTGCTGACACACCATACTCGGTTGCTGCTGCTGCTGCTGCTGCTGCTGTTGGTGAGGTTGCTGGCTAATGGGATGTTGGGCCTGGCTAGCGATCTGTGTTTGTTGATTGTGAATCGAGGCGCTGACTATAGGGCTGGAGAGGTGCCGCACCGTGTTCATATCCTGCTGCTCGGCCGCGACGTCGTTCGAGTCGCAGGCCTCACCGCTGGACGCCACGACGTTCGAGGTTGTTTGCTGTTGCATCAAGGGCGACGAGGCGCCGCAATCGACGCTACCGCTGGTACTCGATGCGGGCAACGATTGAACGGTCTCGATCGGGCTCGACCTTATCGACGTCGTTGGCTCCATTGGCTGGGCAAGGCTGACTTGATTGTTCGTCGGCACGGTGCTCTCCACCTGCGGATGTTGCTGGTGAATCTGTTGGGGCTTGTGTTGTTGTTGTTGTTGTTGTTGTTGTTGTTGTTGCTGCTGCTGATGCTGTTGCTGACTCAACAATTCGTTATTCTTCTTGACCATCGATTGTTGATCGTTCGGCTCGATTTCCCGCACGACGGGCGGGTTTACGACGATCTGTGAATTGTCGGTGGTGTCTCTCGTGGTCGTTTCCACCACGTTGTGTATAACGTCATTACCGTTCACGGGAAACATACTATTTGGCTCGCTCGTTGTCGGCACTTGCTGCTGTTGCTGCTCGAGCATTCCTCGCGAATCGCTCACGCTGATGCTCGGCCTCATTTGTTGTTGAGGCTGTTGCTGTTGCTGTGGTGGAGGTTGTTGTTGTTGTTGTTGCTGCTGCGGATGGGGCCATTGCGAGGGCATCGGCATTCTAGGGCCTGTCACCGGTGGCATAGAATTTTGTGCATTCTGCTGTGGCATTATGCTAGAAGGATGTGGCATCGTCGGTCGCGACTGATACTGCCCGTAATCCTGCTGGGTCACGTTGGAGTTCGTGACCGCGACACCCGGAATGACCATTTGTTCAAGGGCCTGGAGGGTCGTCTGTTGTTGCGTACCGGCGGAAGGATTTATCGACATCGCGCTCGGCGGGCACGGTGACACGGAGAGCGTGTTAGAGGCCGGTCCGCCGCCTCCACCGGGGCCACCGCTCGACTGATGGGGTATCTGTACGTGCGGATGCGGCGACAGCGTGGTAGGTTTTGCCGGCGACATTATCGGCCGCGGTGACATTTGTTGCTGCACCGCTGGTGGCCTCGGTGACATTTGCGGCCGCGGGGACATTTGCGGCGACAATTGGGGAAACGCCGCCCTGTACTGGGGACTCGTGGCGTGTTTGGTCGGTGCGAATTGAGCGTTTGGTCCGGGATGCTGAGGCTGATTGAACATGGGCGCGGAGTGATGTGGATACTGTTGTTGTTGCTGCTGCTGCTGCTGTTGGGGCTCCATCGCCTGTTGCTGACTGACGACCGGATGCTGGGGATGCTGGGGATACTGGGGATGCGAAGGGAGTGACTGGAGAGTCGGATGAGGCTGTTGATGGTGATGCGGCATTCGTTGCGGTTGCTGCTGAGCCGCTTGCTGCTGAGCGACCGCCTGTTGCTGCTGTTGCTGATGCATCGCGGCGGCGGTCGCGAACGCCGTGTAACCCCCGGATGTTTGATACATACCGGCCGGGTTACCCTGCTGATAGTGCTGTTGCTGGCCTACCATGTGCTGATAAACACCAGCGCTACCGGCTGCCTGCATCGCCTGATGCGGCACACCCATCGTACCGATCATACCCTGCTGCGCGTTAAAGTGCTGCTGTTGCTGCTGCTGCTGCTGCTGTTGTTGTTGCTGTTGCTGCTGCTGCTGCTGCTGTTGCTGCAGTTTCTGACTTATACCCGTCTGGTCCTGCTGATGAGAGTATTGCGGCATATGCTGCCTGTAAGCGGCCGGTTGGGGCGCCATCTGATTGTAATGCCTCTGTATCTGTGAGTATGAACCGGCCGCACCGGGCCATCCCTGCATCGCCGGATCCATTCCCATTCCGGCCCGCGCCATTGGGTGCTGCTGCTCCATCGAATACATATTGTCCGAATAGCCGGGATACTGGCCAGCCCCGACTGGATGGGGAGGCCGATGCTGAGGCGTCATACCCCTCGCGGGATTCTGTTGGAAGCCGACCGGCACCATTGCCGCGCGCTGCGGCGGTCCCGCGGCCTCGAAACTACCGATACCCTGATTGAACATGGCGCGCTGGCTCGTACTCGACAACTGACTCGCGCTTCCAAATTCCGTACCGCCGAAAGACGTCAATTTAGCCAATGGCGACTCCTGCGTTATGCCGTAAGGCTGATTAATGTAACTCCCTCCACCGCCACCGACACCAACAACAACACCGACACCACCACCACCACCAACGACACCACCACCACCGCCACCGCCACCACCACCGTTCGGTCCTGCATTAGCGCCATCTCTGTTAACTACGACGCTGTTGTTGTTGGATACTGCCGGGTCAAAATGATCGTTACCCCCAAGATCGGGTAGTGCATCGAGCATCGAACCACTGACATCTTCGCCAAACAGATCGTACGAGTCCATGTCTTTTAAGCTTCACGAATCTTTGCCTCCGTCTCAGGCTCAAGAGGGCTTTTTACGATCCTTCTCTCTATCGCCGCTAGCTCACCCATCATTGATTCTCTTCCGTAACTTCTGCAACATTCACGGATAATGCCCTTGCTTTAGTCATCGCTTACCATACGCAATTTTTTTTTTCTTCTAATATACTTTCGCGGCGTCACGCGAGCCAGCGAGAGGTGGCCGAGTGTTCGCCGTTTTGCGGTCAGATTAACGTCAGCATCGTTGGAATCCAATGGACATTTATACTTATGAATTTGTTTTTATTTCTTTCGACAGATTTTGCCCACGAAAAACCCGCAACTATTTCTTCAGACGTTTATTCTAATATCTACGATATAAATATGCGAAAATGAATGTTGCGTATAAAAATATAAAATGGAACTTTCGTTGCATCCTAACGATGCAAACTTCGATTCGGCTTCAATACAGGAAGCTACCGGGGTTGGATCGTTCGGCGGAGCAAATTTGCACAGTTCGCGTTACGACCACCAGGATCGCTGCGGGATAACGAAAAGACAGTGTTGAACTTGGATTTTTGCTTCGCCAAACGAGCCAACCCCTTCTACGAGGGGCAGAGAGTGGGGGAATAATTTGCTAACGGCGAATCGCGCAGACGATGATGCTGAGAGGTACACGCTGAAGGGGAAAAGCTATACGCTTATGGTATTTAATTCACTCATAATCGCCATAACTTCTCCCCCTCAGAATGTACCAATATCGTTTTGTTTTTCTTCTTTTTTGTTCCTTTTTTCACGTTCCGCATTCTCTTTCACGTAATTTTTTCCAAGAATCGTCTCGATAATCTCGTGCGCGTACACACTCCCGTGTGTCATTACCGTCAACGATATATATATATATATATATATACATGTACGAAGAGATCGTAAATTGTCGCAGATTGACTGTAATTAATTATCCAAGAACGACTGCTGCTCCCACTCTCAAGCACACCGGGGACGCAACCTACGAAGTAACGAGTCTGTCCCCCGACGAGATTGGACATTAGAGATTGACGAGAGACAAAAAGAAAAGTATCTAAGGTTTCGTATGGTAGGAGTAAAAACGTGAAAACTAATGAATGAAGGATTAATGACAAGGGCCTTGTGAGCGATTCTCGATATCCTCCGGTCTATGAACGTGGTGAAATTGGTAAGAATCGTGGGCTCGTCAGCGAAGCAGATAAGATATCGGGTAGAGAACACGCGAGGGAATAAATATATACTAAAAAAAAGAGAGTACAATTAACGATTCAAATTCCAGCTGGGGAAAACAAAGGAAGGAGATTGTTGAACGTGGTACGGTGTCTGAATAACTTCGAGAAAATAATTGGTGCCAATAAGTTTGAGAAAATTACAAACGGAAACAAACCTTTTTGGCCAACGTTTTTTTTAATGAGGTATTTCTCGTTTTGTTTTGCAAATACTTTGTTCGAAATTTTATAAATACTTTCCCAGGTTATTTTTTCTTCCAGATTTATTACATTTATTTCAATGATTTTCGAAACTTTTTTTTTCAAAATTTTCAATCCAGCGAAAATTTCTTTTGATACTTATTTTCACAATTACTTTTTTGTTTCGAAATTAATATTGTTCAAGTTGTTTTGGAGACAGATATTTTTTTCAAATAGTTACTTTCTCTTATATTTGTCCATCTAATTGTTTTTTTTCTCAGTTCTTGTCTGCCAATTTTTTAAATAGTTATTTTCACAGGTTTTTTTTTAAACACTTTCAAAGTTATCTTTCAGATTTTGTAAATTATATATATCTTTTTTAATAGCTACTTTCTCATAAAAATCTATATTTTCTTTTCATTATCTTTTGTCTTCTAATTTTTTAAATACGTATTTGCAGTTTTTTTTAAAATACTTTTTCTTCCAAGTAGTTGATGTGACAAATAATTTTTCGATAGTAATTTTTTTACAGTTTTGACTTCCTTTTTTTTAATACTTATTTCTACAGTTTTATGCCAGTTTTTCGTTTCCAAATACGTTTTTTCAAGCAATACTTAATTTTACAAATAGTTATACTCGCAAGTACTTTTCATTCCAAATATATATTTTTTTCAATAGTTACTTTCCCAGACGATTTTGGTCTTCTATTTTTTTTTGTTAAACTTATTCTCACAGTTTATCTCAAAAACTTTCTTTCCTGAAATACTCAACATCTACTTTTTTGTCCGAATATATTTTTTTCCCAGTTTTTCTTTCCAAATATCCTTTTTGAATGGTAATTTTCACACACAGATTGTTTTTCCGAATATCTCATTTATCAAGCATTCTCGATACTTTCCACCAATTTTTTCACAGTTATCGAGATTACTCTGAACGGGATCCAAATGTCGGAGCCAATGTACATTCTGGATGGCTACCCCAGACCGAGCCATCTCGAATACGACGAAGTTTACATTGTTGGAAAGCAATGATATTTTTATTTCTCAATGTTCACCATTACCCGAAGCCTTCTTTTTTGCAAATCGAGATCTTCAATTTCTAATGGAAATGCGATGTCGAAACTCGCATGGTCGAAACGCAACGAAAACTCTTTTCCAACTTTATTTTTCCCTTTTCATCATCCAAAACCTTAAACAGCAAATTTGAGCCAGTTTTCCAATGAGGGTCCTAAAAAAAAACGTTTGATTTTCTTTTCGTAGCCTCAATATACCAAAAAAACATTTAGACTCCTAAACGTTCGTTGCGTTCCATTAATGCAGACTTCAATATCGTATAAAAATATGTAGAAACATTTGAGCTATTCAAGCCTGAATCGGCCAACAAAAATTGGACCATGCAAAACTGAATACGCGTTGCGTCCCAACGATGCAAACTTCAACGTCGTTCTTGAATCTTAGGCACTCCGCGGAGAGTGCTCAGAGGCACAAATTCAGCCAACTGCTCGACGGCCCGTTTCCCTTCGCCTGAAAATCATGAGACCCACGAATCGACTTGAGCAGTCCACTTCGTTCCTCCGCGTGTTCTCGTCTCGCTCTCAAAACTTCTCTCGCCCCGCCGGCGCAGCGCAACTCATGGATTCCACGGTCTGAGAAATTACTTTCGCATTCTCGTCTTTCCTGGCCGTCCCGTAGTTTCGCAGCAGACTTTTTCCTGCGCCGGAATGGCTGCTGGAAGTCTGCGCTTCCAGCGCAAAAGAAGATCCCTCGAGAGGCCACTCCGCTCGGTGTTCCCTATGCGCCTTCGGGACTCTCGTCGACTACGCGACACTTTTCCGATCGAAAAAATCGGCCGATCGCGTAAACGTCGGCGGCGTGTCAGGAGCCGAGTATCTGGGCTCCCGGCGTCGAGAAAAGCGTTTCGCATTTTTTCCGTCATTAAAAGTTAGAAAGTAACGCCGGCATCGGTCAAAGTGGAACGCACGAGCGTCCACTCCGAGACACAAAGTCTCGGAGGGGAGAGCGAGCGAGAGGGAGCGAGTCTGTGCACAACGGGCGAGAGGGAGAGAGAAAAGCAAAAAAAAAAAGATGGAGAGGACACGCGAAGAGAGACGGATTTGCACTCGAATATCGCAGTTCCGAAAAAAACAAAAACAGAAAAAAAAAACAAAAAATAACGATCGATCACCGAAATGTTTACGAATACGAACCTCTCGGAAGAAAATGCGCTACGCGCGCACACGAATGTCGCGCTCATACGTGTGCATCTCTTTTTCGCGTATACCCAGGAGGGGGGGGGGGAGTCGACCGAGGGGAGAGAGGGAGAGCTTGTTTCTCGGTGAAGACGAGGAACACTCGACACGATCGTAGATATTTCACGTTACAGCACAAAACACAGGGACGCGCACGAACGTTGAAGAACAAAAAAAAGCGCACGGGGATGAAACAACGCGCGACCGGGTGAAAAAAAAAGCCAATGACATTGAACGTGCCGAAGGGTCTCGAAAATTCGGCGTTTTTTTTTTGTTACGCGCTTCGTACTCGAAATAAAAGAAAATCTCACTCGTAAATATCGCAGGCTCTGCTCATCGTTTTTCGTACTTTGTTGACTTTTCCGTGCTTTTTCTTCTTGCGATATAGATATATATATATACATATAGATATATATGTGATTGGTGCGCCTCTCGTGAGCAGCACCGGGTCGCGGGGGACGCGCGGCGGGCACGACTGGCGGCTGTGTGCGACTGCCTCTTGCCTGCCTGTTTTTCCTTCTCTCGGAAAGAGTTTCACGAGGCTCCCAGGTGCGTACGCCCAATCGACGCGGGCCCGGCGCGTCCGAAAATCTTCCCGCGTCTCTGCCCAAACACATTCATCCTCAAAACAAACAGACGAGGAAGACTTTTCGAACGCGCTGGGGGGGTTCGATCGAACGCCACGATTGTCGCGACGCTACTATCGCTCGTCTTTTCTTTCCGACCAAAATGGCTGACGAAAAAAAATTTTTTTTTTTTTGACAGTGCGCCTACTGTAAGCGTAAAATATTGACGTTCCTCGCGTTGCGTTGGGAAACTTTGCTACTGTGGACATACGCCCTTCTTTATCTGGCAATATCTAGGGATTTTTTTGGCTAAGTCACCAGTCGAAAATTCGAGGGAAGACCACTCGAAATGCCTAAACGTACATGGGGTACGCCAAGTATCAACGAGGTGAGCAGCGGCGAGCGTTTTCGAGCGGGGCGCAGAGCGAATGGGTGGGGGGCGCGACGAGAAGTGGGGCGAGGAGGGGAGGGGCCAGGTTAGGGTCACTGCTATACAGACGGTTAATAAGCGTAGCTCGTGTGGCTCTCGCGCGCGCGCGCGCCTAACTCTTCTTCCTTTCCCGGACTTTTGGCGAAACGCACCCCTACCCGGGGGGAGCAGCACCGGCGCGCGCGTGCGGATGAAAATTTTCCTTGGCGACGACCGGTGGCGGTGGCGTCGTCCAGCTTTGTCCCTAGGCACGCTCGATCATTCTAGCGCGGAACTTTGTCAATGTCGCTTCTTATTTTTTCAAGCAAATACTGGGGGAGGATTCATCGCGGTTCTCAGTTTGGGTGAAAATGACAAGAGCAGCTACGTTACGGCTTTTGTCACGCGGTGAAAATGCGTGAAACGCGCGAGCTTAATCGGCACGAAATTTCGCGGTGGGAATAGTTAGCGCGCATGCGCAAACGTTGCCCGAAGCGGCGACGATGTTTTGATACAAAACTCACGGGATTTTGTTTTTCACTACCGTAAGGCAACATTCGTCTTTATGTTGTTTCGTGAAATTTAATAACATTCTTTCGGTTTTATGTAACGCTTAGGTTGCAATCTTGTATTTTGGCTTTCTGTTTATCCGTATGTCTTCGCTGATAGAGACAGCTTTGGGCTTATTGTTAGCCATTCTATGATGTCATGAAAGTGAATTTCACGCAATGGGGAACCTTGCTGCCAATTTCTCCCGCTAGAGGGGACATTGTATTATAACGTAAACAGAACATGACGTTTAGTGAATTTCTTTTTCGCCTTACCCGTGTTTCTACGACTACTGTTGAATTTTCTTTAAATAATCCGTTTGTCGTGAATAAATTGTGACGGATGCATCAGTGTTGTGCAATTGGATGCAGAGGCGAAGGCGTTCATTTATTTCCTAAAAACGAAAAACTCCGCAAGCAATGGGAAATTGCTATACGTCGCAAGCACTTTACAGCCACGAAACATGGCTATATTTTGATCATTTTAGATCTGCAGTCTATAGAAATGAAGGATTTGTTACAGCTCAGTGTACAAACATATTTTTAAATCATTTTACTTCTAAAAGTATATTGTAAAGTAGCTAATTATCATAACCAAAAAATGTCTATTTGAAATATTTGCATTTTTTTAACCTTCTGATACTATTTGATTACATAATACTTACCTAGCTCTTTTTTATTCTTTACGGGGATGAAACTGAGTCGGAAAATATTGAAAAAGGGGTACCTTCCCTGTTTGTTTGCAGCAAAACAGAAACTTTAAAGGATGAACAGAGAAGGAAAAGAGTAGAAACCGAATTTTCAATTCCAATATAGTAAAATATCCGTAATTATTGTTCATTATGTCCATTCATATAATTTTAGTACAAGACAGACATCGTGAAAATGTAGCGCGCGCGTTGGCAGCTTTTTTTGTTTACGTGGCGCCATCTGTGATGAGCATTGCGTAAGGTTCCCTATTCGCGATCCCCAAAAGTTTTGACGCCTCTCGCGGCCTAAGTTGGAAGCTCTACTTGTATGGTAACGCTTTGCAAAATACATTGATAACAATGGACAAAATTTGAAAAAAGGAAAGTTACTCGAGATCCTGCTGTGTTCCAGGGGGGCAAGGCGGATAATGAAAGTGAATTGTTATATCATAAGCCATCTAAGATAGAGACTTTCAAAAATAGTGGTTGTTGGCTCTGAAAATTACTCTCTTAAGGCCATCAAAGCAAGTTTGTAATCACTCCACAAGATTTTTCTCTTTCCAAGTTTGTATCTTTATAAATACTAAATCGAGGAATATTAAAAGTTATTTCTGTTATATACAATGTATAAATATAATTTCAGACGTCCCTTGTAAGAAGTATCCCCTGAAAAATAAAATCAGTCCTTCTCGAAACATAAGAGTCACTTCCATAACTTAAGGTAGTACCTCCACAGAAGAGTTGCATTAAGAAATGGTTGAAATTTGACATATACGTTATTTAATACATTATCCAAACATCTGTGCAATTTGAATAAGCTTAACCACCCCAAACCTGAGATATTTACACTTAAAGTTGGCTTGGTTTACACGTAACAAATGCGTTATGATGGGCAAACAGAGCATCATTAATTCTACCGTCAAAACTAAAATTAAGAAATTGATCAAAAACGAGGATAAGCTACAGTAAGATATCACGAATAATGTGAAAAAAAATGAGAATGATTCACCATCTAGTTTCCAAGATATAACCATGAGAAGCCTTCACAATTTTGGTGCAAAGCCTGGAAAAAAAAACAATTGGGGCAAAGCCTGGACAGTCCCGGCAAAAAGTTTACTGGCAATGGTCGATCAAAAACACAATACAAAATATATTTTACGGCAATAAATGATATCCATCGTATTATCTACTAGTACCGAGCCAATATTGCGTAGTTTTTAATTTGATTCATTACTAATTAAACCAAGTATCAATCTTTTAAACATGAACATGGTATGTAAACTTTTGGTTGAGATTTTCGCAGAGGAACTACCTTAAACAATCTAAATTCAGAACTGGCAAAGAAGAACAAAGAATTTGTTTACACATTTAGTCTGAAGATGTCTTATACACACCCTCAACGAAGTTTATGCGATTTTCAAAGGTTGAATATGCAACAAAAATTGGGCTACGGAACTTTCGTTGCGTCTCAACGATGCAAACTTCAGCATCATAATCCTATAGCATCATCCCTAAGACGTGAAAATCGCGAATAGGGCTTCTTATCGCACAAAAGCTTTAAGGGGAGAGATCCCTTTAGGCAGCCGACAATAAGCCAATTTTCTAAATTATTTGGTGTCGAAACTATTTTTTGTACATAATCGAAATGTTGTGTACCTATTATTACGCTTTTTAATTTTGCAAAACTTTTTTCTACTATTGAAACATGGCGGCTGTACCGATACTTGCTTCACAAGGAACATCACTTAAGTGTCCACCTTCGATTTATCGAAACTCATATGTGATAAAGTACTAAACACTATTGGACGTTTTTTTTTCGGCGTAAAACGGTTCTAAGGGTCGGACCACCCCTCAAAGGAAGGCGTGTCGAGGGGTGGTTTTGCAGTTTCACCCGCACGCAGTCCACCGATCTGAATGAAACCCGCGTCCGATATTTTTCAATGCTTTATCACATATATGAGTTTCAACCAAATCACAGACGGACACTCAAGGTGGTTGCAAAGTTAACCACAACCCAAGATTAATTTTAAAAAAATATATTTTATTGTCTAGACTATACTGAGTCTTTACGAATTTTAAGAATTTTGTTCACCACCAAACACCGGTGATATAATATAGTTTAATGTATGTAATTTTACGTACGGTTTGATGGACAAGACGTTCACGCTACGGGTGATGTAATTTTTCTGGCTATTTAGCACCAAGATAAAATATTTTTAACAACGGTTTAACGCAAACTAAACCTTTGCAAACATTTCGAAAAAAAACCCCATCTTGCCCATCGTAATCCATATATATTCAATGAATTGAATTAAACCATCAAGGTATGATGAAAGATTACGAATCTTGTCTGGCGAATGAAGAGCATTGCTGCCAACCACAATATCCGCGAAGTTGCCGTATTTCGGCAACACTTCATATTAAGGGAGACTTTGTCCTTGAAATGCAGCGGGAGATGTTAGCGGCTCAACATGAGCAGCTAGAAGAAGAGGAGGGATGCCTCTATGGACCAGGCATTGCCGATTAGCGGTAATTATAAACACATTTGTGTAAACACATTACAAAACTTTAAACGCGTTTTTCTCGAAAACACGTTTTTAAAAATGGCTGACATTTTCCTGACCGCTGTAATTAACATATCGACCTGAAATTTGGAGAGCATACTCAGAAAATATGTCTTCGCGGAATGACGGATCGTTTTTTCGATAGATACATTTTTGCATTTATTATTTATCTTTTTATGCGAAAAAAACGCGAAAATTCGATGTTTTTTTTAATTGCCGCCATTTTCCGAAATTTGTACTAAACGAAAAACCCATCCGTCATTCCATGACCAAAGGGTCACAGATTGACAATATGCTTTGAATTTGTGTTTCAGATCAATAAAGAGGGGGTAGTGATGTCAGCCGTTTACCTCCCGCGATTTGAGAGGACCTGTTTTCGCGGAGCTGCAACGGCCACCATTTTGGTTTTTTTTTTCAAAAAAAAATTTTCTTAACGTTCTGTATATCATGAATAAAAGCAAGAAAAAAACCGCACTCAAAAAGCTTTACTCGTTTCCTTTAAAAAAAATAAATTGTAAACACCTGAAATATGGCACTCCAAGGACAAAGTCTCCCTTAATGAATGTCAATAATAAATAATCTCGTGACATACGCATAAATAGGCATAATTATTGATGACTCAAAATTTCATTCTGAGTTGTATAAAACATTTGGTGATGCAGTCTTTTTCATAATAACCATCGATAATGTTATACTTCTTCAAGTTGGTAGTAACACAAAAGATTTTCTTATTTACGTAATAAAAGGGATTTTCTTATTTAAGGGATAACACCACTCTAGGATTTTGGAAAAATCGTTTTTTTTTTGCTTAAAAAATACTTTGGGGTCATAAAAACAATATGCAATTGGTCCTGCAGCGAATTTTTTTTCAACCGTTCAATTATCAATTTTGCCGCAGCGCCCGGGGCTTCTTTCAGGCGCCTCGTAAAACTTTAAACGCGTTTTTCTCGAAACCACTTTTTTTCAAACTGGGAGGACGGATTACTCGAACACCTTTGCATGGTTCGATATGAAATTTTGATAGTGGCTCCACAATTACATTACAGTTTTTTGATTAATTGTTAACTTTTTTATAAACAATTTACTGCTTATTTTTTGGGCGAAAAATCGATTTATTGCCTTCAAAGTGCGCCATTTTTCGACATTTGATAAAAAAAATCTGTACGTAGTCCCATAGCTAATAATATATAGATTTTAATTTTTGTTCCGGGTCTTATACTTTACGAGAAAACCGTCCTCCCGTCAAGCTATTTGTAAAAAAAACACATTTTTCAAGATGGGCTCTGCTGCCGCCATTTTGTATGAAAATGATAATAAAACATTTTTCACTACTTTAATATGTGTTAAATAAACCCGCTAGAAAAATCCGATTCCTTTTTTCATACTCTCAAAATAAATTGTCACAGTTAGGCCTTATTTTCTGCCACTAGAGTGCTGTTATCCCTTAAGTGTATATCTTACGAAAAAATAGCATCTACAGAATTAATCTATGCTTGGTATGCATTTTTTTGAGATTCATAGCATCCTAAACCGTCATTTGACTCAACTGGGCTGCTCTAACCTCCTTAAGGGGTTACCCCCACTTGCGATTTTGAAAAAATCGATTTTTTTTTATTGCATTTTTTTGAAGTATAAGTATCTGAGAATATGTCCTGAAAATTTCAAGTCGATCCGAACAAAATTGACTGAGATATGAGCGTTGAAAGAGAAGAATCCGCGTTGAAAGAGCGTTGAAAGAGAAACTTTAAACGCGTTTTTCTCAAAATGGCATTTCTGAAGTCGGCGACCAAGATTACTCGAACACTAATGAACCGATCTTCTTGAAATTTTACAGGCTTATTTAATACATAAAAATGTAGTCTTTAATCGTTCGATTTTTTTTTTTCGAAAAAAATGGCCGTTTTATAGCCAAAAAACGGCCGTTTTTTTTTCGTTAAAATCGAACCATTAACTTTGACTGTCCGCCATTTTGTGAAAAATGAATATTTTTTAAAATCCTTCGATTGAAGACTAGTTTATACTTATATTTGACTAAATCCATCCGCATTTTTTTTTCAGATGATCCACTTCGCCGCAATGTTGGTCACCGCAAACCGTGTATATAAAAACATTATTTCATTGACGGCCATTTGCCACTAAACAATGTAATATTTTTCAATAAAAAAATTACTGAAAGTTCTTCAAGATGTGTTCTTTAAAATGGTATATTGATGGATTAAAAAAGTTTCGTAGTTTTCTTTAAAAAAATTCATGAAAAAGGCCTTTTTTTGCGCTACAAGTGGGGGTAACGCCTTAAGTGATGTTCCTTGTCCGAGACGGTTGCCGTCTGGGTTGTTTCACGGCGTACAACCTAGCGTCTGGTGCATTTATCTGAATCATCAGATCGAAGAAGTTTTAGATTTCTAAGACTCACTCGCTGTATGCGAACCTAAAAGGTGAAAAGAAAAGAGGAAATTCGAAAAATGGCACTTGCTTAAAACGATGTTCTACTTTTCGTGAAACTTCTACTATAGTATTTGTTGATGTATAAGTAGTTTTTATGAATCATTTTGTGTGTGGGTCTTAAAAATTTAAAACTTCTTGGCTCTGATGTTTGAGATGATTGCAAGACGGTGCAACTGACGGATTGCACGCTGTGGAACAACTCAGGCGGAGACGGTCTCTGAAGTCTGTCGTGCAGTCGGAATTGTTGAATATGTAAAACTATTTTTTTTTGGAAAATCATAAGTTTTCATCATCATTTGGAAAATCATTAATCTGTACACCATGGAAAGCGTAGGATAACATCTGGCAATCCATATGGAATGGAAATATTTATAAGGAAGGTAGACCAAAAAAAAAGGAGGCATAAAATTGAATGAGAAATTCAATACGATTGGAGCAAGATTGACGTGCCCTCATACTGCAAGGAATACAAGCATAGGAAAACAAGAATACATAGGGAAGAAAAGGCGATCAGCTGAGAAATAAAAGAAACATAGGTAAGGATAGGATGTGGTAATATCGGGAAGGACAGCAAAAGGGGTATGCAGACTCAAAATGTAGAGTTCGCAAAGAGGCAAAGGAAAATTTAAGCCTCATTTGCGAGTGTCCAAACGATAAGGGGAAACTCAATCAAGAGATAGTCGAAAAACTGGAACAATGGTTGAAAAAGAGCAGGGGGGTAAAAATAGGCCGTAACATAGAGGCGAAACTGGAAAAGCAACCGGCAAATCAACTATGTGATTACATTAGACAATTCGAGAAACTAGAATATTAAGATAGATGTAAGATTTATAAAAGTCGATGTAAATAATGAGAACCCAAACATACCTATGTGAGCACGTATGTCAAGGTGAAAGGCACTAATGTAAACACCATTGAAAGGGAATACTACTATAAATAAATACTACTATAAATAAAAATACTACTATAAAAATACTAAAATTACTATTAAAATATAAAAAATACTACTAAAAATAAATACTACTATAAACTAAATAAATACCACTGTAAACTAAATAAATACTGTAAAATAAATAAACTGTAGATAAGATTTTAATTATGTAAAGTAAATAGTTTCGCCACATTTTTTTTCTAAATCAGCTCATTTTCGGCAGCCTAACAAGATCTCCCTTAAGGGGTGGTCCAGCCGTCAGGGTGAAGTACGAGGAAGCGCACTATGCTTATGCATGGGGCCGATTTTTCGGGAGATTTTTCTTCCGGCTATTTATAAAAATACGCAGCGTTGAACAATCGATTCTTACGTGAAATGTTCTCATTACTTTGTATAATTTTTTTTCTCGCTCAATTAACGCGAGACGAATTGGCAACGTCGTGAATCGTGGCATACGATAACGCTCAGGCGGCAGTGTCGCGAAGTTAGAGACATGCGCCCCATTCATAACCTCAACATCGGCCCGAGGAGTTGTCAACACTGAACATCTGACCGAGTGAAAAATTATTTCGCTGGAGAGGAAAAGCGTGAACGGAAGCTGTCTATAATTTGAAAAATGGAAAACTTAGAATTGTCCGGTATGAAGGAAAATAATTTTGTTTTAAAAAAAATCCACTGTATTTCGTCTTTTATTGAAACTTTCGAGATGTGTATTATTTTGGAACATGATCGCAAATAAGTATTAAGTAATTAAAACCAATTAAGAGAATAAGAACAAATAATATTCCGTGTTAAAGATCCTGACAAAGTAGTTTGAGGTCCCCGTGCATAATTACCGAATGTGGATAAGGTAGGTAGCATTCGTGCCCTCTACGACGATGCTAATATTCGGTGCGCTTGATTCTCGCATAAATTTGCTACAAAAAACATTCATCATTTTATAACGGTGCTGCGAATCCTTATTTTCACGGTGCCAAGAGTCAGTCCGATAATTAGCACGGCTCTGTCGTAGCAAATCCAAAAAAACGGGACTGGATCGTACCCTAACTGCCCATAATAATTACCAAAGGGGTTGCAGATGGTAAAGCGACCAGTGAATGGACGAAACCTGATTTATATCTAAAATGAGCAATGAATATGAATTTTCGACAAAAATTCGAATCACTATAATGTAGCAAAAAAACACAGCTGTGGTTAAAATCGATTTCTCAGTTTAAGGCGTTACCCCCACTTGTAGCGCAAAAAAAAGGCCTTCTTCATGAATTTTTTTAAAGAAAACTACAAAACTTCTTTAATCGATCAATATACCATCTTAAAGAACACATCTTGAAGAACGTTCAGTAATTTTTTTATTAAAAAATATTACATTGTTTAGTGGCAAATGGCCGTCAATGAAGTAATGTTTTTATATACACGGTTTGCGGTGACCAACATTGCGGCGAAGTGGATCATCTGAAGAAAAAAATGCGGATGGATTTAGTCAAATATAAGTATAAACTAGTCTTTAATCGAAGGATTTTAAAAAATATTCATTTTTCACAAAATGGCGGACAGTCAAAGTTAATGGTTCGATTTTAACGAAAAAAAAACGGCCGTTTTTTGGCTATAAAACGGCCATTTTTTTCGAAAAAAAAAATCGGACGATTAAAGACTACATTTTTATGTATTAAATAAGCCTGCAAAATTTCAAGAAGATCGGTTCATTAGTCTTCGAGTAATCTTGGTCACCGACTTCAGAAATGCCATTTTGAGAAAAACGCGTTTAAAGTTTCTCTTTCAAGGCTCTTTCAACGCGGATTCTTCTCTTTCAACGCTCATATCTCAGTCAATTTTGTTCGGATCGACTTGAAATTTTCAGGACATATCTTCAGATACTTATGCTTCAAAAAAATGCAATAAAAAAAAATCGATTTTTTCAAAATCGCAAGTGGGGGTAACCCCTTAAAATACAATTTTGACGCGACAGGGCATTTTTCTAGTTTATGGTACTTGTACATCGCGCGACTTAGCTACGATACGACTGTGCACGGTAGGTCTTTCAAACGCGAAAACAAAAGTTTTTCTTGCGAGTTTCGAAGGTAAGTATTACTTTTAATACTTAAGGGGGAGATCCCTTCAGGCGAGGGAAATATTTGCTGATATTCATAATTTATTTGAGGAAGAATTTTTCACCATCTTTGAGTATTAGGGTATATATTATTACTACTTTTGGCTGTTACGTGGTATTTTTTTTTCATTAATCTTCAAAAATTGTGAATGTATGGCACGGTCTTCTAAACCGCATTTTTAAAACGGTATTTTTTATTGCAAAATGTGGTTTTTTTAAAGAAAATTCAAGCTTTTTGTTTCATATTCTGTGTATGAGTCTTAACGAAAGAAAAATCTTTGTTGGTTTTTTTTCGATCAATCCCGCCAAAAATCGCGCCTTACCTCCGCTATTTTTTAAGAGAAATTTAAAAAAATACCATGTACAGCCGAAAGTAGTAATAAAACATACCTTAAGTCTCAAAAATTGTAAAGAAATCTTTCCTTAAAAAAAATCATGAATATCGTCAATTTTTTCCTTGTCTAAAGGTATCTTCCCCCTTAAGATACTCCTTAAGATCTCCCCCCTTAACATACCTTTAGACAAGGAAAAAATTGACTATATTCATGATTTTTTTCAAGGAAAGATTTCTTTACAATTTTTGAGACTTAAGGTAATAATAGTTCAGAATTAGACATGTTTATTCCCTGGTGCTATATTCAAAACCCTTTCCAGTGAATGAACATTTGGGCTCTGTTCTGATAATTCGCAAAGCAGGGTGAAAAGTTTGGCTCCTCTGCTGACATTTCCAAAATTAATTACTGTTAAGAATTGACCATGTACATCTGATTAAATGTTGTCACAAAAACGTTTCATACCTTTTTTTATGTTGCCAAAATTTGCCTTTTCTATTTCACCGTTGAAACAAACTTTATTAGTTTTTTAAGAGTGTCTCGTTAAGGTGCATAAAAGCTTTCTGTATTTTCTACGAAATTGTAATAACAAATATAATACTCGTATGTATAAGAATATTATTATTTTTGTGCAACACAATGATCTCCAAATCTAGAATTTAATAAAAATAAATAATAAATCGTTAAACTTTACAGGCTTCATCTACACTACACGCCTATTTACTGCTAATTCCGTTCATTCACTAGCGCTTCAATCATCTCGCTACTTATCTATCAATTCCTTTAATATTATTTGTTGTCATTACTTGGAATATTTTTTCATACTATCAGAATAATATATTTTATTAGCTATAACTATTGAAAAACTTGTTTTGCTGATGTTTTATTTTATTGTTTTTTTCTAGTAGCATTTTGACCCAGACCTACAACTTTGATCGTTCTCACAATCAACCACGAAAGATTAACGAAAAAAAAACCCAAAAACAACTCGACGCAGCTTGCCCTCTTCTATTTTTCTTCGAGTGCGAAGAAAAGGGCCGCGGGAGGTCGAGCCTTTGGTATCGTTTTTCATTCCCGGCATGGCGCGCGCGTGCTGCGTGAATTTAGGCTCGTTGCACATAACCACAAAACGCGTACCTACGCAGTAACGTGCCACGCTGGGGTTCCGCTCCCCCCCGCCCCCTTCGGTGCGGCGATAGTCGCGCTATGCGCGCGCTCTAGCGGCATGGAGGGGGAAGAAGCGCTCCCACTCGCTCCCGAGCGTTACGCGAGAGGAGTGGACATTGAGGAGCGGAACACGGGAATTAGCGAGTCGGGTTTTGGCACGCCGCGAAAAAGAAAGGAACAAAAAAAGGAAGAACTTCCGGCATATTCCGCCATTCTTTTCGGCGCTCGCGCAGGACTCGGAAAACTTTGCTGCGCGCGCGTCTTCTGCTTTTTATCATTGTGATTTTTTTTTCTGATCTTTCGCATATCCGTGATATTGCTGAAATTATAGGCAGGCTAACGCGCCGCGATGTACTTTTGCTTACTCCACAGACACAACACGATCTAGCCAAGTATATTGACCTCTCCTACCTACTATTGCGATACTCCCGAACGTTCTCGTCTCTTCCACCCTCCCCCTCCCGACTACCTTTAGCGCTCCAACGCGCCCCGCAGCTCCGACACGCGGAGACATCTTCCGGACGAATTCGGCGATATCGTATAATTGAAGCGGGCGTAGTGTGTTGCTTTTTCTTTTTCTTTCGGAATAATTACGCGGATTGGCGCGCGCAGGAGGGGGGGGGGGGGGGGGAGGGGATAGCGACCTTTTAAGAACGCTGAGAGAATATGTTTGAAATCACTCGAAGATACTGAGAATTCGTCGATCACGTTGGGCTACAAAATACATACAAAATTAATGTTCACGAATATTTTGCGCACGTGTGCTCGTCGGGACACGCGACCGGGCGAAGACGCTCCGACGAATTTGACGATGAATAAAATCGATTATTTTATGGAAGGAGGGGGGGGGGGGGTATATAGAGCTATGAAATGGTCGGAATTGAGTTTGGATGGCTGTAAAGTTTTCGGAAATCCGGGTAAACTCGGGGAGCATAGAGGAAAAGGCTGCGCGGTCTTTCGACAGGGATTTGGATCAGCGAAGGGCTCGAGGCAGCCTGCTTGCCTGCCTCTCTCTCTCTCTCTCTCTCTCTCTCTCGCTGACCCGGAGTCTTTTGTGCAGACGAGACGCGAGTGAATGAACGAAAACTCGAATAGTACGAAGAAATGAAAATGAGGGTCGATACGGGAAACCTGTTTATAGAAACCCCTCACGTGGTACTGTACAACGAAGTTCTTCTTTCTCGTGCCAAAATTCGTCACATTGACGCTAAATCATCGTTTTTATCGCATATTTTTATTTTTCCTCATTTTTCAACCTTATATGGATTTCATGCAAAAAAATAACATTATGAATTACAGCACCGTTTTGTGGAAACGACACAATTCCGAGGAATCGACGAACCTCGTGTGTACATACGCGCAACGATGATCAAACGAAACATTCACTAAATTTTTGCCATACGCGCTCATGTGTGTATGTGTTTGTGTTTGTGTGCGTGTGTGTGCATACAGAAGGCAGATTGCGAGCATACACAATTCTGCAGCATTTCTCACAGCCAAAAGTGTCTGTACGGATGTGTATATATGTATGTATATATGTATATTCCGTATCGGGTGGCTTTCGAAGGCACAAAGTATGCAATTGGTGGCGGCAAGGCGGAGTCCCGAATTACACCAGAATGAGAACCAATCAGATTTTACCTTATAAAGCGGCATTGAGCCGCAGGATAGTTGATTAACCAATAGCGTCCTGTGAATTCTCGCGAATCTTCCGAGTGTGCGGAAGAGAAGACACTCTCACCTACGACACGCAGCCACATACACGCTTATTTATCAACGACGTAGCGCGCGCGTGCGTCGAAAGTAGAATTCATGTTTAGAAACCGAAACTTTGACTTCACGTATTATATGTATAACGTCAAAATTTGGGTTTTTTTCGGATTTCTGAACATAAATTCTACTTCCGACTACTTTTTCTAGTTTCCTAAAAACTTCTCCTACAAAAGTTGTTAGTTTCGTACTGATATCATGTTTGGGTGAAAAATAAGTCTTGATCCCATTTTTTTTAAACATGTCGGCCATCTTAACGTCGCTATTTTGAATTTTGGACCAAACAAGATTTCTTTTTAACGCCCCCGTTTGAACCCTAAAAGATTTATAATACTCGGTACTTGATAGGAGCAGTATTTTTCAAGATAAATCAGGTGTAAGATTAAAATGGGACACCCGGTGTGTGTGTATATATATATATATATATATATATATATATATATATATATATATATATATATATATATATATATATATATATATATATATATATATATAAGGTCAAAGAAAATAATTATATATTATATATATATAAATATATATATATATATATATATATATATATATATATATATATATATATATATATATATATATATATATATAACGACGAGTTGTAACTAACATTGAAATTTTTGTAATCAGAGAATTCTAGTTGTTACTACGAAAAACTAGTTGTAACGAAGTAGTATCTCAAAGATAATTGCACCGATAAACTTTAAATTTCTTCAAGCTTGTTTTACATATAAAAAATCAGTGCTCGAACGGGAAAAACTGTTTCGCGGTGCATAGTTTTTTTTTATTAACGAAAATAGAGGGTTCTTTCACCGAAAATCGACACCATCACTTTAAGATGTGGGAATTTTTTCAAAAATCAATATTTTATGAATTCCTTCGTCCAAGCACTAGATAATTTCATGCAAAAATTAAGTGCGTATGTTTTTTTTTTAATTTCGGGCGATCTGTTTGCGAGCAGCGCTGATTGATGACCGCGAAGGGCGCTTTTCACACAGCGCTCTGCACAAAGCATCGTATCTACCACATTTATAAATATTGTTCAATACAAAAGTTGTAACAGATTCTTGAAACCATACTGTTCAATGTAAAAGAGAAGAAAAAAAAGTTAAAAACGCACTCGTTTTCTCGAAAAAAAAATCACGAAAATTCCTCTTTTTTCCGGCCACGAGCTAGGTAATCCGTGAAAAGCCGATCTCAGTTGAAACGCGTTTTCCCTAGTGGGAAATAGTTCTTACTGAATGCCTTCGTCATGACTAGTTGTTCCCGGTAAAAGCTGGAATGTACTGATGAATAAATTTGAATGTAGTGAAAACTCGTCGACTAACAAACAAGCCGAAAAAAAAAAAACCAAACAAGCCAAAGAACCGCGTCTTCAGGTAGTTCCTCCGCGAAAATCTCAACCAAAAGTTTACATACCATGTTCATGTTTAAAAGATTGACAATTGGTTCAATTAGTAATTAATAAAATTAAAAACTACGCAATATGGACTCGGTACTAGTAGATAATACGATGGATATCATTTATTGCCGTGAAATATATTTTGTATTGTGTTTTTGATCGACCATTGCCAGTAAACTTTTTGCCGGGACTGTCCAGGCTTTGCCCTAATTGTTTTTTTTCCAGGCTTTGCCAGGCTTTGCACCAAAATTATAAAGGCTTCTCATGGTTATATCTTGGAAACTAGATGGTGAATCATTCTCATTTTTTTTCACATTGTTCGTGATATCTTACTGTAGCTTATCCTCGTTTTTTTATCAATTTCTTAATTTTAGTTTTGACGGTAGAATTAGTGATGCTCTGTTTGCCCATCATAACGCATTTGTTACGTGTAAACCAAGCCAACTTTAAGTGTAAATATCTCAGGTTTGGGGTGGTCAAACTTATTCAAATTGCACAGATGTTTGGATAATGTATTAAATAACGTATATGTCAAATTTCACCCATTTCGTAATTCAACTCTTCTGTGGAGGTACTACCTTAGCTTGGAAAATCTCGTGCTAACCAAACGAAAACTGTTTCCTAGTGAGTTCTAAGTTTGGATTCATTTGGGTTCGTTTGGGTTTCTAAACACAAATTCTAGTTTTCACTAGGAGAAACTAGTTGTAACGAATGCGTTTAGTCGAAACACATACTCACACACTAGTTGTACTCGTTAATATGTGAGTGTGTATGCGTCTAGTAGGCAAGGGTTCGTATATACAGGGTGGACCATTTAACGTGACCACCCCAAATATCTCCGTTGCCTTCAGCGTGACGAAAAAATGTGAGGTGGTAATTTTTTTTATTTCCAAGGGCTGATACAGTGGTGAAAAAATCATTTTTGTCAAGGTCATAGTTTTTGCGTTCTCAAGGTCATCAATGGTTTTTCGATAGGGAGCATGTTTTTTTTTTTATATCAAGACGTAGCTGATATTCAAACGAATTCAACGACCTATGATATCATGACCTTGAAATGACTTTTCACCAAAATACACGCGTAAAAACGGGAAATCGCGATGGTATTGACAATGAGAATATTCGCATAATGTATTGGGCGTACAACTTAATTCGGTCCGTTTTTTTTGCTTAAAATACGCACTTATTTGAATGATAAAATGAATTAATACATCAATTAAAATATTGTCCATCGCTGGCCACTACTTTTCCCCATCTTTCTGGTAATTTATGAATTCCGTCGCGGAAGAAGCGTTCATCTTTTGAAGCCAAGAATGAAACGAGCCAATTTTTGATACAATGTTGTGACATGAAGCGTATCCCAGTCAAAACGTTCTGCATCGATCGAAACAAATGGTAGTCGGAAGGGGCAAGGTCTGGGCTATAAGGCGGGTGAGCCAGAATTTCCCACGCGCTATTTTCCAAATAGTTCTTAACCACAATAGCAACGTGAGGCCGAGCGTTGTCATGTTGAAAGATTATGGACTCGTGTCTGGTCGCATATTCTGGACGTTTTTTCGGCTATAGCTCGCTTTAAACGGATCAATTGTTGCCTGTAGAAGTCTCCCGTGATGGTTCCACAGGCATTCGGTGGGCTTCAGCTGCACTTTTCTTCCAATTGACACAGAAAATCAACACTTCCCGCAAATGGTGCTTATTTGGGACGAAATTCGACATTTTCACCGCAGTAAAAATTAAACTGTATGCGCAAAACTCAAAGGTCTGTAAACGATATTTGGTTAAGGGGTTACCCCCACTTGCGATTTTGAAAAAAATCGATTTTTTTTATTGCATTTTTTCGAAGTTTAAGTATCTGAAAATATGTCCGGAAAATTTCAAGTCGATCCGAACAAAATTGACTGAGATATGAGCGTTGAAAGAGAAGAATCCGCGTTGAAAGAGCGTTGAAAGAGAAACTTTAAACGCGTTTTTCTCAAAATGGCATTTCTGAAGTCGGTGACCAAGATTACTCGAACACTAATGAACCGATCTTCTTGAAATTTTGCAGGCTTATTTAATACATAAAAATGTAGTCTTTAATCGTTCGATTTTTTTTTCGAAAAAAAATGGTCGTTTTATAGCCAAAAAACGGCCGTTTTTTTCGTTAAAATCGAACCATTAACTTTGACTGTCCGCCATTTTGTGAAAAATGAATATTTTTTAAAATCCTTCGATTAAAGACTAGTTTATACTTATATTTGACTAAATCCATCCGCATTTTTTTCTTCAGATGATCCACTTCGCCGCAATGTTGGTCACCGCAAACCGTGTATATAAAAACATTATTTCATTGACGACCATTTGCCACTGAACAATGTAATATTTTTCAATAAAAAAATTACTGAAAGTTCTTCAAGATGTGTTATTTAAGATGGTATATTGTTCGATTAAAAAAGTTTCGTAGTTTTCTTTAAAAAAATTCATGAAAAAGGCCTTTTTTTGCGCTACAAGTGGGGGTAACGCGTTAAGAGATGTTGATACTTCACGATACAGCAAAAATCAGCTGTTGCCGTCAACCATTTATAGCACCTAGAGCCATCTTTTGAAAACGGACCGAACTAAGTTGTACACCTAATGATTGAATTCTTTGTGCAATAAATTTATTGTAACAAATGTTCGAAGTGATGGCGATTAACCTCGACACATTATTGAAGACGTCGGATGAATGATTCTCTTGACCTTCGAATAGTTTCTGGTGTGATAGCGGCGCAGCTTATCCAACGGATACAATGTCAATAGTCGGAGATGCTTCTGATGTTTGTAAATACTGGCATTGTAACGTAGTAATACTGTAGTAAAGTGGAGAATGTTCACCATCTACCAATTTTAGAATCAGTAGACAAGTGTATCCATCCAAAGTAACATGTGATAACCGTATCGAGTATTTTGGTGGAAAATCATTTCAAGGTCATCATATCATAGGTCGTTGGATTCATTTGAATATCAACTAGAACGTCTTAATAAAAAAAAACATGTTCCCATTTGAAAAACCATTGATGACCTTGAGAACGCAAAAACTATGACCTTGACAAAAATCAATTTTTCACCACTGTATCAGCCCTTCGAAATCATTCAAATTACCTCCCGACATTTTTTTCGTCACTCTAAAGGCAACGGAGATATTTGGGGTGGTCACGTTAAATGGTCCACCCTGCACATAAAATTTAATCGTGCGCGTGCATGTGTCTGGGTGTAGATGTATCGAAAATAAGAGGAAAGAAAGGAACAAGGAAAACATATCAACCCTCACTCCTTAAGACAATACTATGCAATTAAAAAAAGTATAAAACCAAATAAGTATTTCGTGATTATCTGTGCTCCCATCTCCTGTCTCGCAAGGAACATCATTTAAGTGTCGGCCCTCGATTTTGTTGAAACTCATATATATGATAAAGCAGTTGAAACTATTAGACACGTATTTTTTTTATCGGCGGAAAAACGGATTTTAGGAAGGAAATGAGCACTCAAACGAAGGCGTGTCGAGCTGGTTACTTTGCCATTTTACCCACAAACAGTCGACCGATCTGAATGAATCAAAAACCGAAATTCTTCTAATGTAAATCGATGAAAAATCTACTATAGAAGTATTGAAAACAAAAAAATTAAGGGCTGACACGCCTCTCTTTGGAGCGGTGGGTTCCCCCTTAAAACCGTTTCTCCGCCGATAAAAAAGATACGTGTCTACTAGTTTTCAATGCTTTATCACGTATATGAGTTCTAAAAAATCGACGGCAGTTAAGGCCGGAGCCCAAATTAAGAGCTTCGAAAAATCTTTTTTTTATTGCTTAAATCGATAGACAAACTATCCAAGAATATATTTCCAAAGTTATAGATGCCAATTGTAAATATTTTCAAAGATGCAAGGCCAAAAGCTTCCCTCTTTATAAGATGTCTCCTTCTATTGAAAACTTTGACGCGCGTTTTCTCCAGTTTTCATTTTCACAATTTTTCCAAATTGGCGGGCGTGATGGCGAAAAAACCAAAGGACCTATTGGATCAAACCAAAATTATTTTTTTTTCAGGACGAAAGTCTTTTCTAAGTGAACTAAAAAAGTCACTGAAAAGTCTGTTTAAATAATTTCTATAGCACGTTAAAGTGTATTTTTTAAACACATTTTTTTTCAAACTTGAGAAAAGTTATAATTTCACGATTTTTTCAGCTTTTTCTTAGTTCACCCAGAAGAAAAATATGGGAAATGGAAAATTTTATTACTTTTTAAAAATATTTTAGTCAAGAATTACGAACTGAATCTTTCCCGCCGATTGGGGACTGCAGGGGCAAGACGCACATGGAATAGGTTGATAAATCTGCAGTCATTTATTGCTTCATGTTCAATTTTTTTTTCAAACATTTTCAATATATATGAATAGATACCTCAATGTTTACTGGGCTGATTTTTCGATATGTCTATCCACTTGTTAATAACAAATGATTAAAGTTGTTTTTTTCGTCGGACATTGAACTGTTTCCCATAGCTGGCCGTATTCGTAATTTGCAAAACAAAAAAAGGAATATCCCGTATACGAAGGTTTTATTATTATGCTGGAAGTACATTTTTTAAATGTTTTATCCCGATGAGCCTAATTGCCAGAACCGCCTACGATGATTGGCCATGCAACGATGTTGAAGTTTGCATCGTTCGAATGCAACAAAAGATTATTTTTATTTTTTTATTGCCTCATTTTCATTACCATCCAAAAAAAATCCTTACATATTTAGGCTGAAGATTTCTGAAAAGGATCCTAAAAAAAGTTCAAGCGACTTTGGATGCCTGAATTTGCAAAAAAAATTGGACTACGGAACTTTCGTTGCGTTCCAACGATGCAAACTTCACTATCATGCCATGCAGCAAAGGCGGTACTTTGTTTAAGGCGTTACCCCCACTTGTAGCGCAAAAAAGGCCTTTTTCATGAATTTTTTTAAAGAAAACTACAAAACTTTTTTAATCGATCAATATACCATCTTAAAGAACACATCTTGAAGAACTTTCAGTAATTTTTTTTATTGAAAAATATAACATTGTTTAGTGGCAAATGGCCGTCAATGAAATAATGTTTTTATATACACGGTTTGCGGTGACCAACATTGCGGCGAAGTGGATCATCTGAAGAAAATAATGCGGATGGATTTAGTCAAATATAAGTATAAACTAGTCTTTAATCGAAGGATTTTAAAAAATATTCATTTTTCACAAAATGGCGGACAGTCAAAGTTAATGGTTCGATTTTAACGAAAAAAAACGGCCGTTTTTTGGCTATAAAACGGCCATTTTTTCGAAAAAAAATCGAACGATTAAAGACTACATTTTTATGTATTAAATAAGCCTGCAAAATTTCAAGAAGATCGGTTCATTAGTGTTCGAGTAATCTTGGTCACCGACTTCAGAAATGCCATTTTGAGAAAAACGTGTTTAAAGTTTCTCTTTCAACGCTCTTTCAACGCGGATTCCTCTCTTTCAACGCTCATATCTCAGTCAATTTTGTTCGGATCGACTTGAAATTTTCAGGACATATTCTCAGATACTTATACTTCAAAAAAATGCAATAAAAAAAAATCGATATTTTCAAAATCGCAAGTGGGGGTAACCCCTTAAATGATAATTATTTCATTGTTTATCAATATTGTTCAAGAGAAAAAACGCTAATTTGACCATTTTTTCAGATGCTTTGGGATTGAGCGATGAGCAAGTATATTGTTTCAAATCTACAGGGTGGACCATTTGATGTGACCACCCTAAATATCTCCGTTGCCTTTAGAGTGACGAAAAAAATGTCAGGAGGTAATTTGATTAATTTCGAAAGGCTGATGCAGTGGTGAAAAATGCATGTTTTTCAAGATCATAGTTTTTGCGTTCTGAAGGTCGTCAATGGTTTTTCAAATGGAAAAAGTTTCTTTTTATTGAGACGTTATAGCTGATATTCAGACGAATCCAACGACCTATGATATCATGACCTTGAAATAATGTTTCACCAAAATACTCGATACGGTTATTACATGTTACTTTGGATGGATATACTTGTCTATTGATTCTAATATTGGTAGATGGTAAACATTCTTCACTCTCTTACAGTTTTACCACGTTACAATGCCAGTATTTACAAACATCAGAAACATCTCCGACTGTTGGCATTATTGTATCCGTTGGATAACCTGCGCCGGTATCCTACCAGAAACTATTCGAAGGTCAAGGGTGTCATTCATCCGACGTCTTAAAAAATGTGTCGAGGTTAATGGCCAACGCTTCGAACATTTGTCGCAATAAAGTTTCTGCACAAAAAATTCAATTACATAATTCGGATATTCTTATTGTCAATACCATCACGATTTCCCGTTTTTACACGTGTATTTTGGTGAAAACATCATTTCAAGGTCATGATATCATAGGCCGTTGGATTCGTCTGAATATCAGCGACGTCTTAATATTAAAAAAAAACATGTTCCCATTTGAAAAACCATTGATGACCTTGAGAAGGCAACTATGACCTTGACGAAAATGATTTTTTTCACCACTGTATCAGCCCTTCGAAATCAATCAAATGACCTGGCATTTTTTTCGTCACTCTCAAAGCAACGGAGATATTTGGGGTGGACACGTTAAATGGTCCACCCTGTATATTCGGTAGCATAATGAAAATGAAGAAATAAAATTATGCATACGAATATTCGTTGCGTTCCAATGATGCAATCTGCAATACCATCAGATCGCCCGTTGCTTTACAACGAACTTTTTTCTTTTGCGGTTTTCTCGAAACTCCGTTTTATGAAATAGTGTTGAAGTGTGCATTGTTGGAATGCGACGTAACTTCTTTACGGTGTTGAAGTTTGCATCATTGGACTGCAACGAAATTTTTTTTCTCTTCTTTAATTTCTTCATTTTTATCGTCATCGAAAATATTTTCTTGCCGATTTATATTGTACATTTTTAATAAACGCCCTGAAAAATGTTTGAGTGATTTTTTATTCCCAATTTGCCTAAAACATGTGTTGGCAATGCAAAAAAATAGTTTTCGTTTCATTCCAACGATGTAAACTTCAACATCATAGTCTTTTTTGTGTTCTTTTAATACCCTCATTTCTATTGTCATACGAAATATTCTTCGCAGATTTGTATCGTAGATCTCTGGACGAGGATTTGAGTGAAAACGGTTCGGGGATTTTTGCGAACGAAACCTGCCATCAGAAATGAAGGGGGGAGATACCTTTGGGCAAGCAAACAATTTGCTGATTTTCATGATTAAAAAAAAAAGATTTCTGTCCCTTATTTGAGACTCAGGGTATGTTTCGTTACTACTCTCGGCGGTTACATGGTATTTTTTTTACTTTTTATTAATCTTTAAAAATGGCGGAGGTATGTCATGGTTTTCTAAACTGAATTTTCAAGACTGGCGTGACGTATAACTAGAAAACTAATCGTCCGATTCTGATAAAATTTGATACAAATCTTTCTAACCTTATAGTCCAAAAATTTGACCCTAAATGTTTTTTAAAAGAATATAAAGTTATTTTTTTATTGCAAAACGTAGCTATTTTTTTCGAAAAATTCAATCTTTTCGTTTCATAAGACTTTTGTTTCATTTTTCAAGATTAATAATAAAAATTACCACGTTACAGCCAAAAGTAGTAATACATTGGTAATGAAATAAAATAATAACAGTATAAGTATAAGAAATAATAAAAAGGTAAAGAAATATTTCCTTTAAGGGGTTACCCCCACTTGCGATTTTGAAAAAATCGATTTTTTTTTATTGCATTTTTTTGAAACATAAGTATCTGAGAATATGTCCTGAAAATATCAAGTCGATCCGAACAAAATTGACTGAGATATGAGCGTTGAAAGAGAAGAATCCGCGTTGAAAGAGCGTTGAAAGAGAAACTTTAAACGCGTTTTTCTCAAAATGGCATTTCTGAAGTCGGTGACCAAGATTACTCGAACACTAATGAACCGATCTTCTTGAAATTTTGCAGGCTTATTTAATACATAAAAATGTAGTCTTTAATCGTTCGATTTTTTTTTTCGAAAAAATGGCCGTTTTATAGCCAAAAAACGGCCGTTTTTTTTCGTTAAAATCGAACCATTAACTTTGACTGTCCGCCATTTTGTGAAAAATGAATATTTTTTAAAATCCTTCGATTAAAGACTAGTTTATACTTATATTTGACTAAATCCATCCGCACTTTTTTTCCAGATGATCCACTTCGCCGCAATGTTGGTCACCGCAAACCGTGTATATAATAACATTATTTCATTGACGGCCATTTGCCACTAAACAATGTAATATTTTTCAATAAAAAAATTACTGAAAGTTCTTCAAGATGTGTTCTTTAAGATGGTATATTGATCGATCAAAAAAGTGTTGTAGTTTTCTTTTAAAAAAATCATGAAAAAGGCCTTTTTTTGCGCTACAAGTGGAGGTATTTCTGCCATATTAAAGATTTTTGCTAAGGTAAACGGTAACATTTTTAGACTTGATAAGTTTCTAGATGGTGTTGTTTGTTGAGAACAGCCGAGTACCCAAGATTACTTATTCCATCGCGCAGGTAACAATAAGTGTGCAGGTAGCTAAGTGATTAGTGGTAAAGGGATTATCTTATCTACTTATGTAGATCACAACATCAAACTTATGAAGGCCGCACACTGAAAATGAGTCATTTATTTATATCGTGTTTTGCAAATAAAGGAATAAGATTTACCCGTAATAGTTTCATTTTGCAACGTACTTTTAGATCTTCACTTACAATTAAATACGTACTGTGCCTTAGCAAAATTCTTTGAAAATGGCAGAAAAAATCATTAAAACGTAATTTTTCAGTACTTTGATCTTCACAAAGTCGATTGAAATATACTGCAGTACACGAAAATGCATGAATAGATGTGGAGAAATAAGAACTCTTCGCCGAGCAGGCAAAACAATTTTTTTTAATGTCAAATTTCTCGCGCGCCCGTAAATTAACGCGCGTGTTATATTTTTTTGTTGGTATAATATGACTAGAGCTACCAAATAGTATCAACAAAACACGCGACAAGATGATCCAATTTGAGAAAAAAATTAAGTATTTGTTTTTTTTATACAAAAAAATATTGATTTTTTTCATTCTAAAAAACCACGAACCTTACAGATTTTAACAATAAAATAACAGTTGTCGGGATAGTTGAGAACTATTCTGTAAAAAAAAATCAGATCGGAATTCCGACTTACGACCCTATGACCGCCATTTTCCGAAATGGAAACACCGTGCAATTTTTAAAAATTTAAAATGACGTGAATTTTTTTCACCCAAAAATTTGTCATTAAAAAATTAACAACTATTGTAGGGAAAGTTTTTTGATGACGTTCATAATTTATAGGTTAGAATACAATTTTGTACTATTTTAGCGCTATCCAGAATGTAAAGAGGTGTACGGGGAGGTAAAGTCTTAACATCCCTAGTGTGAGTGTGCGTTTGAGTTTTTTTTTGCCTTCGCCTGCGTTTGTTTGGGTTTTTTCGACAGCCCAAGCAAACCCAAACAAGGATTAGGTCTCTGCGGCTCGTTACTTCCGTTATAAAACAAACTCACACCCACATACTCACGCACACTTACACTAGGGATATTGAAGACTTTACCTCCTCGTGGTACATTCTGGATGGCTCTAAAAATAGTTAAAAATGGTATTCCAACTTAAAAACTATGAACGTTGCAAAAAAAACTTTCCCTACAAAAGTTGTTAGTTTTGGACTGACAATTTTTTTTGTGAAAAAAATCATGATGTCACTTTAAAAAACATATCGGCCATCTTAACGTCGCCATTTTGAATATTGGACAAAAAAAATATTTGTCCAAGTATTTTTCGAGATAAATCAGGTGCAAGATTAAAATGGGACACCCGGTATATGCGTGTGCATGAATGTCCAATATCGAGCAAGGTCGAAAATGGCAAAATCCTAGAAAACTATGGTGTTAAAGTTTACATCGTTGGAATGCAACGAAAATTCGTCCGGATTTTTTTCGTTGTCTATTCTCATTATTATGTAAACATTGTTTTAAGCAGCTTTTGTTTATCAATGATCGATAAGGGTTGTTAAAAATGTTTTAAAACGTCTTTAAAAAAAAGCATAGAAAACTAGCATCGATCGAATGCCTAAATTACATATTCCCCCGCAGTACAATCTAGAACCGAGACTCGCGAATCTCCAGTCAGAGAGCTGAGCCGGTGGAACGAGCGAGGCGAGGACGAGGAGGGGGAACGTTAACCTTACAATTCACAATTCTCTCTCACACACACACAGGCGCGCGCGCGCGCGATTCGTACCGCGACAATTTCTCACGATGTATAACGACTCCGAAGTGCGAAACCATTCGAGTTTTTCCGAAGCCACGAGGGGACAGGGCAGACAGGCATAAGGGAAAAAAACTCAAAATAAGTTGCGCGATTTCCTACACGTGAGTCGAGAGAGCAACGGGCGAAGAACGAAAATGACGTTGAAGTTTACATCGTTCAAGAGCAACGAGAATTAATTTTTCGGTCCTTTTAGATTGTCAAATTCGCACAAACGGGTCCGCGTATTCTTGTTAGAAATTTACGACCTTAGTTTGCAAAATAAACCGGTCCCCGCGTAATTATAAAAAGAAATAAAAAATGTAGCCAAAAGATTGTTGCTTTCCAAAGATGCAAACTTCAGTATCGTGAACGAAATGGGTGCAAAGGAAAAATAAATTAGAAAAACGTAGAGAAATGTACGTCGAGAAATGGCTGATGAGAAGAATAGATGACGAAAGCATCGTCCCTCTCTCTTTCTCTTTCAACAATAGCGAAATGGGGGATAGAGCACCTGGTACACAACATCCAGGCAAAACAATACTAGGTGCTGCACTATCCTCTGTCTCTCTTTCTCTCTGGCTCTTATTGCCGAAAACTCACTAGAAATGGGGGGAAAAAAATCGCTCGTAATCTCGAGTCTGCGAATAAAATTTGTAGTGTCAAGAATCGAAGTTTCGATTGCGATCGTTGTGTGTGTGTGTGTGTGTGTGTTTGTGTGTATATATATATATATATATCACGCGCGCACGCACACACACACACACACACACACACACACACACACACACACACACACACACACACACACACGCACACACACATATATAGTTGTACCGTTTTACTTACATTTTTCGACGATTCGATTCCATCTCAGAGTGAATTCCATTTAAAACAATAGTCGCGCACGAGGGGGTCTTGGGGGGAGAGGCGGGGGAGGAGGAGGGGGGCCTTTATTTCGTTTAATCGTTATCTCGGGGTGTCCATTTTGTTTGGGTTAATTACTAAAGAGGCGGCGGTGCTGCTGCCGCGGGGTTACGTTGACATAACATGACACGGGTGGTATATGGGCCTCCCCCCCCCGACACGATCCAGGCAGGAGAAAAGACACCCACTCATGCACACACACGCACACACTGTCACGCGTGCACTAATTCGATCGATCAGAATTCGCGCGAGGAGCATTTATTATTTTCCTTTCTCATCACTCGATCTTCGAACATCTCGATGCAGATTAATATATATATATATCAATAAATACATATATATGTCAATTATGATACACTCGCGGACACACGCGCGTGCTTCTTGCTCCTTTGCGAAACGAAAACAGAAGGAGCAAAACAGAAATTTTCAAATCACAACAGACACTTGGCGTTGGCGGAGTGACTTCGGCAACGTCCTCGGTCCAGCATCTTTCTCGGCATTTTTCGTTTGTTTATTCAATTTTTCAAATTATTATTTTTTTGTTTCGTTGCCTCTTCTTTATTTCGCGTTGCTAGTGAATATCGACGCGCACGCACCGGCGATATAACCTCAACGACGAACGTTCCATCGCGGACGCGTCAAATGCGGCTGTTTTTTTTTGTTTCTTTCACCTCGCTCGCAGCAAGAATATCACTCGTTCGTTATTCAGAGTGCCGCAGGCGCGATATATGCACCTTTCTATCTGGTTGCCCCCCCCCCGTGTGTGTGTATACGATATTTCTTATTTCTCGAGCAGGTCAACTCCTCTCTCACTCTTTTCTCTTGTGCGTCTAAAGATAACGGAAATGGAGTGACGGCTCGTTGCCCGCGCAGCGTTGCGCCGAAACGCCGCACGGCGGCGACACCGCCCCGACGGAGCACCGAAATCCACTGGTGCCACGCTACAAAGAGAAAAGTTGCAAAAAAGTGCTAATCTCTTTATATATATATATATATATATATATATATATATACGTACATGTATATATATATATGGCCATCGAATTGACAATTTTCGCCGTTGAATCAATATTTCCGAGACAAGCCACCGAGCGACCTCATTAATTTTTATTCACGCAATTGAGACCCTCATCTCCGATTTATTTTTTCTCTTAAAATAATGCGAATCCCTGCTACGCATCTGCGTATTTTTTCGTACCATTTCTGGCGATGACAATATTGTTCATAAATCAATCCAATAGAGAATGATTTTTGAGGTTAAAACTATTATCACGATGAAATTGAAATGTAGGGTTTTCGGTCCTTTTTCCCCCTATGAGCAGTTTTATCGAGCTGCGCGCCGCCACTTTACGGGCGAATGAAGCCTCGGGAAACGCACCGACGTGCCGAAGGACCCGATTTATGCGGTTACGGGATCGAGCATGGACGAAAAGCTTTTTTTAAAATCTACTTTTCAAATTTCGGCCCCCGAGGATGCTTAAATCAAACGGAGCGACGAATAATTGCAATGCGTACGAAAATGCGAGAGTTGTGGCGCGCGCGAAGCCGGATGTGACGCCATGTTGCGGGAGGAAGACTCGAGGACTTTTCGCTTTCGAGAAGAAAAAAATGTTAAATTGATTCATCGCAAACCCGTAACGCTGCGAGAGCTGTAATTTTCTTCGGGTTTTGGGTTGGGAAGACAGGAGCTTTTTTTCTCGACGCGTTCTCCACCGGCTATCGGTCGCGTTTGAATTTCGCGGGTTTTTTTTTTAAGGCAAAGCGGTTGCGATCCTGTCGGTCGCTTCCGCGACATTGTTCCTCGCCTTAATTTTACTCGCCGCGTCATTCCGCATTGAGGAATAAAAAGGCCTCGCGCGTAGATCGCGCAGTGGAAAAAGAAAAAGAGAATTTTTTGGGAAAAAAGATTCGGGCTTGATCGGTTGACAGGTGGTTTGACGTTTGTCGCGCACGGCGGCCATCGTTGCGTTTGGTGCTCTGCGTGGAGTTCATCGCCGCGCCGTGCTTTATTACGGAGGAGTCGCATCTGCCATATTGCGTGGCGAGTACACAACTTATCGTCCGTGCTCGCGCCCGTGTGTGTGTGTATGTGTGTGTGTGTATGGCGCGTGTACAACAATTTTTGCTTTGTTGAAGCACGGTACTCCCCCTCCCACACCTACGGCGCCCACGGCACGTTCCATGGAAAAGTAAAGTGTTTTTCGCCGCGCCATTGAAGAATCTCAAAGACCTGTCAAACGCGCGTTTTTATCGAGTTTCTCGTCGTACTCGCCTCAGCCACACTCGGGGAGACTACGTGTCGTGCGGAACGGGAACAAAAATTTGAAAGCAAAAAAAAACAGGTACCCGTTATTGAGAGGAAGACGAAATTGTGCGTTTTGTCTTCTACTTTCTTGCGACGTCGCGAGCGCGCGATTATCGCGTCGCGGTCAATTTCCGTCGTTCGGAGTCGCCGAAAGACCCAGCTACCGGATATGCGGGCAGAATTTGTTCCGTGTTACCTTTCATTTTTTTTTTTTTTTCGTTTTTCTTTACCGTATACGAGGAAACGTCACGCTTTATCGTGTCCAGCGGCAAATTATCCTCCCACTTCTCTCGCTGGGCGTGATTAATTCGTGACAAGTGCCATATCCCCTGATTCATGCTAAATAAATGTTTCTTTTTTTTTCCAACATTCGGGACGAATGAGCGTTTTTTTTTGTTTGTCGCCTCATTGATAGCGCTGAACCTTTCATTTTGATCTTATCGCATTTGTTTATCGACGTTGGACGAGGTCGTTGGGGTTTGCGCGATTTTTCTTGTTTGCGTTTGTTCGGTCTTCCTAGTTCGTTTGTTTGGGTTTCTTCGGTTTTCCTAGTTCATCTGTTTAGGTTTGTTGGGTTTTCCTAGTTCGTTTGGGTTTGTTCCATTTCCCTAGTTTGTTTGGGTTTAGGTTAATACGTTTTCGGTTTGCGCTAAGCTTTGTTCGGGTTTGTTTAGGCTTGGCTATTCTTGGGTTTGTTTGGGTTTGTCTAGCTCTGGTTGGATCCCATTTGGGTTTGTTTGGACCCGGTGTTTCTTGGTTTCGTCCGAGCCTGATAGAATTTGGGTTGGGTTTGTTTAGGTTTGGGTCGACGAGACTGCCGCGTTTGATCATCGACGTGGAAAAATTCTATGCTTCGAAATTGCTAGACTCTCATTCTTATCGCAATATGGCAATGATTATTTCAGATTCAAAATGTCGGCGGGACCGTACAACTACTCGTACATCTTCAAGTACATCATCATAGGAGACATGGGAGTAGGAAAGTCCTGCCTGCTTCATCAGTTCACGGAGAAAAAGTGTGAGTGTAATGAGCAGTTATTAAGGCTGCATAAGGAAATCCAAAGTTGCGATCATTTCAAGTTGTTTCTTGTGGAAAAGGCCTCGTGACCGTTCTCTCGTTGGGTTTTATTTGTGTTCCGCAATTGGGCGAATATAGGAACGAAAACGCGTGCTAGAGATTTCGAGCATTAAAATACCACAGTAAAGAATAGCGCGTGCCGAATGTTTTAATGAGAATTTCGTGGGTAACAGCAGTGAGGAGTGGATGACTGTAGGACTTTCTCTAAACCGAGACAGCAACGCTAAGAATTTGGTTCCACTATCAGTGACTTATCAGTGATGCCGAGTTTTTACTTGCGAACGACAGCTTGAAAATGCAATGAAATCGGTTAAATTCATGCGAGAATAAATAATTTGCAAATTTGTAGTCTGTCGTGAAATCATAGCAATAAACTTACGACGTTTAAATACATTTTGCAAGTTACGTTCGTATCGATTTTGTTTCTCGGGTTCAATCGATGCGAATGGGAATCGCTTGTGTCTCGATAATTTCCAGACCGCGGAGCACAAAATGGAGCACGTGTAAAATTATAGTTCATATTACGATTATTGCAATTTGAAATAGAGGTATTGGAACTTCACAGTGGACTCGCACTCGACTAGCTGGTGCGCTCGCACTACCCCAAGGATGTACCAGAGATACAACTGTGGTATAACAAAAAGTAGCAAAAATTTGAAATTCTAGATGCAAAGTCTAGAACATCTCGGTGGGATTTTTTTGTGGATTTTTCCTCATCGCCATTCATGTGTGACAATGCTTTTTTTTTTGTTCTCTATTCATATCGCAGTCATGGCGGACTGCCCTCACACGATCGGCGTTGAGTTCGGGACTAGGATTATCGAGGTGGCCGGGCAGAAAATAAAATTGCAGATATGGGACACTGCGGGACAGGAAAGATTCAGGGCGGTTACGAGGTCGTATTATCGTGGTGCAGCGGGTGCTTTGATGGTTTACGACATAACGCGTAGATCAACGTACAATCATCTGAGCAGCTGGCTGACCGACACCAGGAACCTCACCAATCCTAGCACTGTGAGTCTTTGTATTGCCGGAATATAATGGTCTTGAAATTTGCATAGCTGAAATTCAACGAATTTTTTTTCAATCCAAATTTTGTCACCCAAAAAAATTATTATTTGCAAATTTAGATGGTGGAAGTGGTTAAAAAGTATGAAAAACGTTCGAAAAATACTAGTAGTCGAAACTATAGAGAAAAATTAGATCCTCGGAAGAAATTAATTTTCGTTGCATACCAGCGAAAGAAACTTCAACATCGCAGTGAGAATGTTTTTTTATGTGCATGTTCCACGTTAAAAAAAATACATGTTAATTTGCGGAGATCGATTAAATTTTTTTCTAATTCGTCAACTTTGCGGAGAAAGGTCTCATTTTTTGAACTCGTACATTTGCAAGGAACGGTATTTTTTTTTTAATTTGTAATTCTGCCGAGACCGGTTTCACTTTAATTTAGTTTTTTCACTCCGTAAATTGGGCATAGCGATCTCGTTTTCTTTTCTTTCGTCTTCAATTCGTAAGTTTGCGAATACCGATCTCATTTTTATTCGTAAATTTGCGGATACCGATCTCGTTTCCTTTTTGTCTCTTGAATTCGTGTATTTGCTTTCCACTTTCGAGGTGATATTCCTGATCGGCAACAAGAGCGATCTCGACGAACAGCGTGACGTCACGTACGAGGAGGCGAAGAAATTCGCCGACGAGAACGGCCTCATGTTCGTCGAGGCGAGCGCCAAAACGTAAGTAACTTCGAATTTAAAAAAAACGTAAAAACTAAATTTCAAGATTTTTGTGTATGAGGAACCAAATATGAACACCCAAAATTACATTTTTTTCTCTGGAATCTATTTATGCTTTGTTATCTTCTCTTCAAAGGGGACACAATGTGGAGGAGGCGTTCTTGGACACGGCCAAGAAAATTTTCCAGAGCGTTCGCGATGGGCGGTGAGTTCCTTTAATTACCGGTTCAATCCCCGGCCCAATATTTTCCGACAAAAGGGACATACTCTATATTTTGGGCATATAAAACGAAAGCAAATTGATCAAAATGTCTGATCAACCCAAGTATCATGCTAGGTACCTTTGCAAAAAAAAGTTTCAGGGCGTGGAAGCCTTAAAAGTTTATGCAAATTTCCGTAATTTTTTTCAGGTTGTTTATCCCTGGAATGTAAAATTATCCCGTGAGATGAAAAAAAATGTCGAGTAACGATCCCATCGAAATTTTCCCGAAAATCATATTTTTTATTAGACACGGGAAAAAAAAAAATTATTGGGAGTACAAATAAGTGTCCGCCGTTTGACAAAAGATGGCCCCACCAGGAGGTTATTGTTGAAATTGTCAGATGTAAAACGTCATATCGTAAGGTTGGACATCTGGCAAGACATCAGCATCATATAATTTTTTTCGTGCGGAAATGTCGAGTTTTGCGCCGAACACGCGTCATTTGCGAGAACTTTTGCGTATGACACGAACCTCCCTCCAATAATGCTTCCAATTCCGCAAATAACAGAAAACGTCTCACGCAGCTGGTCGAATCCGATTTTCTGAGAAAGGCTGTAACAACCGGAATAATTAGAATTTCGCCCCAAAAATTGAACAGCGCGTTTATAACCGTCTATACTATCGGATAATGCAAAAAATCCGTTTTTTTTAAATTTCACACTATAATGATCCCTTAATATTCAATTCCCTTTCTTGAATTACAACGATGCAAACGTCGTAAAAAAATCACAATCGTTAGCTGCTTCTCTGTAGTGTAATATCCTCGCCTCATCTTCAATCAAAAATTATTTTCACGATTCTCTTTACATGTAACGATATATTTTTTTTTTAACATTTTTTCTCGTATCTTTGGCAGTTTGGACCTGAACGCGGCTGAGTCAGGAGTTCAGCACAATCCGAATCAACCAGGTCGTACCAATTTACAAGGAGTTTCGAGCGAGCAACCGGGAGGCAAGGACACTTGCTCATGTTAAACCAACTATTTTGTCTGTATATAGGCCCCACCAAATCGAGTTTACCCATACGCGCATATATATATATATATATATATATATATATATATATATATATATATATATATATATATATATATATATATATATATATATATATATATATATATATATATATGATTTACACGGAATATATAATAGTATAACGCGAGAGGAACGTTTGTATCCACACACAAACACACACACACACACACAGTTACTCCCCCCCCCCTTCGAACACTTTGCTGCCCACTCCGATCGTGATACAATAATACTAATAATAACAATAACATTAAGAGAATAATAATAGCGATCAACCGCGATCCGATGCAGCTTCGCGTTTGCACGAAGTAGCGCAGCAGCAGAACATTTCGTAAATCCTTCCATTTTTTTTTAATTTCCGGCTTTTCTTTCGCTTCTTTTTTGTCCTTGAATTTGTCAAACGCAGCGAATCTTCGCGAATGGCTACTCTCGGAATATTCCACGGATTTTGCGAACGACTCGATCCAAAAAACGAAGATTTACGAAAAAGGCCCGGGCGGTTATTGCGCGTTATTGGTAGATATTGGAAGCTTTCTCTTCCGGTGCATCTTTTGGAATTTTTCGAATATTTGCCGACCGTTAGCGGCGGGCATGTCTACGGATGCGTACGCGACGGGGCTTAAGGTGGAACGGGCAAGGTTTTAAGCGTTGGGCTTGTGAGATGGGAGCCCAAAATAATTTGTATGTACTTTTTGATTTGTTATTGTCGCAGTCGAGGATATAGGCGCCGTGAATGAAATTTGGGTGACACTCTGATGTTGAAGTTGGGCCTAAGTGAGGAGGGAGATGAGCTGTGCTTGGGGAGAGAGAGGGAGAGAGAGAGAGAGAGAGAGAGAGAGAGAGAGAGGGAGAGAGAGAGAGAGAGAGGAAGAGAGAGAATGAAATACACGAGAAGGGCATCGTTTTAATTAATTACGTTGTGCATTGTAACAATATAGATGCACCCAATCCCTCGTACATACGCATACAGAACGACAGCTTTTTCTGTACATACATTTTTTTTCAAATACACATTTCCCTCTCACGTTTCCGTGTCTCGAAAAATACATACAAAAAAAAACGTCGAATGAATATTGTACAACTACGAAAAAGACAAAAAAAAAACAATGCATTTTTACATTATTTTTTGTCTTTTTTCCTGTTTTTTTTTGTTCACGTTCTTGTATCTCGTAGAATAGACACAAAAAAACAGGGGAATAAACATTGTATGACAACACCGAAAAACAAGGAAAGAGAGAGAGACAACCAAAATGAATGCGATTCTACATTGTTTTGTATTGTTTTTCATCCACGTTCTCGAGCCTTGAAAGAGAGATACAAAAATACGTCGCATAAATATGGTACGACGATGAAGAAAAAAGAAAAGAATAGACTTAAAAAAACAATGCCACAGCATTATTTTTTGTTGTCTTTTATCGCCTCATCGCAGTTAGCGATTCTATCGCAAACGAATTGTGTGAATTTTGTATGGATCGTTATTGCGATGGGAACGCGTAGGGTCGAGATGGGACTAATCGTCGTTAGGCAAAACTAAGAAAGGTCAAAGTATTACCGTTTGCGATACGTTGCAGGGAGCGTGCCTTTCGAGGCTGAATTGCAACGGGCCGCGGTACTGCGCGGTACTGCGCGGATTGATATATATATATATATATATGATACAAGCGAATTAAAGGCGTGTGCAATGACGATGTGGCCGGGCAGGATATCGGCTTTGGGAGGCGGAAGATGAAGGCAGAGGCTGTCACTTGTCCACTGTAGATGTTTTATATATATATATATATATATATATATATATATATATATATATATATATATATATATATATATATATATTAAAGTGGCCATGTGTTTTTAAGGGGGAGATTCCTTTAGGGCGCCGTTGGTCAAACTTTCCAGATTTTGTTGTCGAATCTATTAATTCTAAATAATTAAAACTTTATATACATACAATTACGTTTTTTAATTCTCCATTTTTTAATATTTTGAAATTGCGGCGCTACGACACGTCAGAGACGGTTGCCACCTGGATTCCGTAAAACCACGCGCTCCTTCTGAACCTAAAGTTCCTTGAAAATTATTTTCGAGAAACTATATTTTCATTAACAAATACTATAGAAAAAAATTCATGTAAAATAGGACATTTTTTAAAACACGTACCATTTTTCGAATTTTCACTTATGTTTGGATTTTTGAGGTTCACATAGAGTGCGTGGGATTAACAAATCTAAAATTTCTTGATTCTGATGTCTGAGATCAATGCACGGCGCTAGGTTGTACGCCGTGGAACAACCCAGGCGGCAACCGTCTCTGAAGCAACTCTAGTACAGCTGAAGTTTTAAATATTAAAAAACGTTTTTTTTGGATATTAAAAGATGTAATAATAAGTACATAAAATTTGTATTATGTAGATTAAATAGTTTCGCCACAAAAAGTCTTGAAAATCCGCTTATTTTCGACTGGCTTAAAGAGATCTCTCGTCTTAAGGGTTCTCAAAGGTGCTTAGAGTCATCGTAGAAAAAAATATAACCAATTTTTGCGATGAATAGTATGCGCCCGAAAAATATTGCGTTCTGAGCAGAAATAATAAATAAATTCCATTTTGAGTACATCAAAATGAAGATAATTGAATTACGAACACGAAGAACGCTTGAACATTTTTTTTTGTCCATTCCGTAATCGAGCAAAAAAATGATCATAGATGCATTTTCAAGTGGACAAATGGAATTCATTCGCAATGGAAGAAAACTTTCGAGAAGCCTTTCGTATTCGGAATTTAATTATCTTCATTCTGCTGAGCTCAAAATGGAATACGTTTTTTTCCGGAGTGTTCATTTTCTTCTGGCAAATATAACTCATCACACAAGCACGCTACATTTTCTGTTCGAAGAGGGCTTGAAAAACTATTAAAAATCATATTCTTCTGGATCGCAAAATCTCCGCGACAGACCCTTAAAAAAACTCATGGCTACCTTATAATTGTCACCGGGTATATGCTTGAGATGCGCATCTCAATATATGTTTTCCGCATATTCCGCTCGATTATTCCCATTTGGTTAATTTTTTTATTTAAAAATCGAAATACCTCGAAATTTTTTTTAACCCGTCTTCGAACTTTCTTCTCTCTCTCCCTCGCACGCACGCATACACACACACACACACACACACTTGCATACCGAAGTTCCGAGCTATACGCGGTCGCCAGAGCCTTGAGAGCTGCGAAAGAGCGAGACGAAAAAAGAAAAAAAAAACAAAACAAAAAACACCGTGAGCCTTATTCCGTATATCGTGTCTCGTGAATCCGTGCAGCCGTCTCGATTATCCTCGATCACCGTGAATCCCGAGAATCCAAGAAACAAAAGAGAGCCGAGAATATTAAAGTGCCGCGGGTCCAAATAGTACACGCGATGATGATAATGTTGATGAGAAATTTCTCAATGGCAGGGAAAACTCGACTAAGAGAAATCCCTTTTAGAGTATACAGAGCGAAGCGATGGAAAAAAACGAAGAATGAAGGAAAAGTGAAAAAAAATATATATGTACAGGCGATGGAATACTTAGGGACATAAGATATATAAATATATATCACAGACGAAAATGATCTGCTTTTTGTTTAGGTGTATATGCTGTATTGTGAATTGAAATTTTATAAGTGTGGTTCTGTAAACAGTGAAATATATCGTTCCGATCATACGAAAAAAAAGACACAGATATACACAGTGAATTAAAATATCGGAGAGTCGCGATGGCGGGTATCTGTACGTGCCGATCTACGTTGTACGTGTGATACACATTTATATATATACACAGGTTGATTTATTAGAAGTTTGTCATTCGAAAACACCTATAAATATTGATTTTAGACGAAAAAGTCAGAGACAAAATTGAATGCTTTAGCAATGCCTACATTTTGGTAGCCTCAGATTTTTTTCAACTGGAAGTGTCAACCTTATGTCAAGGTCACCTTCACTTTTTTAAAGGGAAACCCGTTTTTTTATTGACCACAGACGTAGAGCACATCAAAACGACACCAATGACTGCGAAAACACCCACTTTTTGCCAAGCCTTGCTTTGATTACCATTTTGCAAATCGTTTTGTATTTCAAGGTCATGATATTGCAGGTCTTCGATTTCGTTCTTTTGTCCTCTACATTTGCGGCCGATAAAAGATAGGGTATTTTTTTTTTTAAGTAGAGGTAACTTTAAACTCAGGTTGATACGTCAATTGGAAAAAAATATACAGCTACCGAAATATAAACATTGAGAAGCCATTCAAATTTAGTCTGACTTTTTCGTCTAACATCAATATTTATAGGTGTTTTCGAGTGACTAACTACTAGTGAATCGCCCTGTGTATATAGATTTATATATATATATATATGAAGAATTATATATATAATTATGATTATTATTGCCATGATTGGTGCAGAGTTATAATCCTTATAACGAAGACTTTCAGGTTGGGAAATAACACATACACACACAAACACACGGTAGTTTCTATTTAGTACGACCGCGCGCGAATACGAATAATATCTATTATGATTATCTGGTAAAATCATTGTTACAGGAACATTTAATGTAAATAAAAGTATACTGTATGATCCAATTATTTTTACAGTAGAAAATTGAAGCGTCATGGGCCCGCGTGAAAAAATGCAGATTAAATTCGATTTCTCTACGGAGAAAAGGAAATTGGGTGAACGCTCGTGCTTCAAGGTTTTCGAGGATGTATACCGAATGATAATATTTGCTGCAATAATAATTATTGTAGCAATAAAAATAATTGTAATAATTACAATTGTTGCAATAATGATTATACCAATAACAATAATTGATGCAATAATAATAATTGTTACCATTATAATAATTGCTGTAATAATAATTGTTGCAATAATAATAATAATTGTTGCAATGCGACAAAGGCTCGAAATCGGCCCCTCGAGGTGTCGGAGGTACTCGAGGAGGACCTCATCCGTTGGTGGAGGGATAGCAGACCGTCGCGGCGCGGGTGGATGGCAATATTGCAGTGCCCGTATAACCTACAAGAAAAGGTTGCGTGGTCTATCTCCGATTTTGATGAAATTCGGCATGCTTGTAGAATGGGTAAAAATAGGCGACACCTATTTTTTTATATGTGCGGAACCCGATTTTTAAGGCGTAATACGCCCCCCGTAAATATGGTTGTTTTTCATTTTTCGTCGGAAACGTTGTCGTGCTCATATCCAATGTATAGTACCCGAAAACATAAACATTGCCATTTAATTTTTCTTCATATTTCGTACCGCGTTAAAACGTCATCGACGAAAAACGAAAAACACTCCAATTTTGGGGGGTGCGAGGCTCAACCGCTAAAAATTCGACTAGAGAACAAAGAGGGAGAGGAAAAATTTCTCTCTGGCGTGGTGATCTAGAAGCGGCAAAAGAGTTCCTTGCAGCAGCAATTCCTGAGACCGCTGACCTACTTAGCTTGAACTGATCGCGCAGCTGTTGGGGCAAAACCTCGGCCACGGAACGACAAGGCGGTTTTCATGGTCAAGGCTCGGTGGCGCCTTACACAGCTTTAGAATAAGATCAATGAACCGCGGAGGCAGGCATCCCGCATTCGGTGTGTGTTAGACTTCATTACGGCGGAAAGAACGTTCGCCGCAAAAATCGGAAAAATCAGTTCAGAACTGATATGTCTTCGTCATAGGTTGAACAACGCTATCCTCCTTTTTGTGGAGGAACAATACGTGGAAAACGTGCGGAGCCTGGGGGCTGCGAAGCAGTCTCTAAAGTGGCGGCTGGGTCGAGGGTTCGACAACGGACCTCTTCCGCTCTGACTCAGGCCGCTGATTCCAACCACCTGCACTTGTGCATACTCGAATGCCTGTCGGCGAGTGCAATGCAATGAGCAGCCCATGCGGCTCTGAAAGACACCTTTCATAGTTGAAACTAGCTAGAGCAACGTGTCAACTGGAGTGGTGGGATATTAGGAGAGGGATTATCCAGAGGATTTCGCTCAGCCCCCTCCTGCTTAGCGTGTCTCGCTATTACCCTTATCTAGGGATATAATAGTCCTAGGCTGCACGCGAGTATGAAGCACTGGCCACCGAGGAGTGTGGCGGGGGTCATCCATTTATTTAATACTAGCTTTTGCTCGCGACTTCGTCAGCGTGGATCTTAGCATGTTGTTAAGAGAGGAGATAAACAAATACAGAAAAAAGTAAAAAAGCAATAACAAAGGCAGAGTGTCATATTTCTCCAGCACGTTTGTAGACTGACTGACTGAGGAAAGAGTTGGGTGGGTGTCTACAGATCCACATGGCTTCGCAACATAGTTCTGTAGACAACATGATGTAATTTATGATCATCGGCAAGCACATGTACGTTTTTGGCCCTCAAAACTCTCGAACAGCCCATAAACTGTTGACTATGCGAGAAGCACGAAGAGCCCAAATGCATTCCCACCACTTTCAAGGTTTCCCTAGCAGATTAGGTGCCTTGATAAATGCCAATGAAAGTCGTTTGATATGCCTATTGAAGTGACTGGCTGAATGCCGTGCCTATTGTAGGCATTTATAGTTACTTTGGCAGGCATTCTGGTTCAAATAGTGACGGTAAGTGCTGAAGAGTGACCAAACCAGAATTTTATATCCGAAGTACCGGCATTTTTTTGGTCATTCACCGGCTTTGTTAGGCACTCACTGGCATTACATTTTTTTTAGGCATTCACCGGCATTTTTCGATATTCACCGGCATTACAATTTCTTCTGACAGCTGCGGTATACCCAAAGCCGAAAGTGGAATGAATAACCAGCCAACTAAGAAGGAGCACTTCATATGGTAATATACTGGTTGTAGTATCCAAGCTGTATGCTCATTCCATCATCAAAATCAAACAAATTGATATCATGATAATCTTGAATATGATTGGTTTTTTCCAGACTTGTTTCTCCACACGAAGTACTTGAAAATCTTACCGAAATGTATTTTGGTTAGGAATGTAAGTGCAGAACATTCTCGCCGAGACTCAACAGCCACTCGCACCAGTATTTCCATAGACATTCTGACCGGCATTCGCATCAGTATTTCCATAGACATTTTAACAGGCACTCGAAAGGCATTCTCTGTGCGCTCATAAAATTTAACGTTCGTCATTCATCGGCATTTACCGGCACTTTTTGAACCAATATGCCTACCAAAGTGCCTTGGGCATTCTTATAGTAAATTGATAGGCACCCAATCTGCTAGGGTTGGCTCTGTAACTTATTGTCATAAAAAATGTCAACTTTAATGGGAATTGCAGCCTTTCGAGTTAAAACAACTCCATCAGCACCAAACGACGTCATGTGGAAACAGCTATTGTACTTTCTGATACGATTCAGAAACCTACGCGATTCTTATGTTTCATAAGTGAAAAGCTGTTTCGAGGGTTGAACTGGCTCCTCTAATTTAGAAATGGCTACTTTACCTCCAAAACAACACATACCATCTGTTTCCCCCTTCCATTTCAACGCTCCGCAGAATCTACACTCTTCTCTCATCCTTTCCATTTTGGTAGGCCTGCGACCGTAGTCTAGTGCCGGATCGTATTCTAATGCAGCGTGTTCAGAAACAACTCACGTGTTCATAGGGAATACTTGCTGTCGCTGTGCTACCTTGTCAGCGACAACACGTCTGCGAGCTTCGGCTTTCTTGATAGTCCCAGCAGCCCACTGTGACGTTAGATAATTAGCGTGTTACCTACTGCGATGGTCAGACTGCTCCGTCGTTTTAGCAGCTCTCAAGCTGACTTGCCGCTCTTCATGTCGACCTTGCAAATGGTGTGGTGTCTCTGAAACTCTCAAGCCGGCTTGTTCTCCGCGGTGAGCTTACGATTGTTGCAACGTCTGAGCAGCCCGATGAGATCGTTTTTTCTCGCCTTCATAGGTCGGGTTTTATAAAAACATTTTGATAGTTTAGATTTATGGTTCCCTGATTTTTTAACCCTATGCCGTCCGCACGTGTAATGAATACTAATATTTTTGCGCCCGTATGACGGCAAAAAAGCATTAAAAAATACGCGAACCCTGAAAAAGTATCTGAGATGACAGCCGCCATTTTTTAAAACTACCGGCGATGATCGCCGATACTCTAGGTAGAAGTAATGAAATGGCCCGAACAGACGTGGACCAAGAGTAGGCAAAAAAATGCGTCGAGCCCACCTTCACGCGCGAATTCTCACTTGTTGGTCGCAATTTATTTTTTACGACTGTCTCCGATCGGGAGACCAATATAAAAATGAATGAGCTTCCGCGGGAGCACTCCGTACTACTCAAAAGGCAGAAAAGAGAAATGCCGCAACATTTTTTTTGGCGAAATCGTTCGCCATCATGTTTTCCGCGATGTCCTTCGAGAGTACCGATAATTCCGTAAGTTCAAGCGAGACAATTGAGATGACCGAACGACTCGGGCTCATCGCGACAGAGTTGAGGCAAAACGGATACCCGTTTTTTTTTCTCGTACTTTGCACTACCTTTCCCCGACGAAAAAAGGAATGGTACCGAGTAACCATATACAAACCGTTTCGTTATTAATTTCCACAACTTTTTGACTTCCGTGTTTTTTTCTAGTTTTTTTGGAGAGATCGATAGCTTTGCTCGTCACACAAATGTCGCGTCCTCACCATTTGTTCGACAGATTATTCCATGGCATACTTTCCCTGTGTGGCAAATTTTATCCAAATATGTTCAACTGTTTCGGAGTGATTGAGTATAACAAACTGTTTGTGTAAGCCGAATAGAACCTTTTACTGCGATAAAATGTATCCTAAGTGTTATCACAGGGTGTTATCCTTAGTTTTATCACAGGGTGTTATCGCAAGTTTTATTACAGGGTGTTATCCTAAGTGTTATCACATGTGTGCCGAATGTCATCCAAATCCGTTCAGTCGTTTTGGCGTGACTGAATAACAAACACCAAACATTCGGGCAAACAAATCTGCAAACATTCGCATTTATAATATCATATATAGAATATAGATGGATGATCTCAAGCTATAGACTCCTGGGGTGGGGGGCTTAAGCTCCTCTTGAATATCGTAGCGATGTACACGCGGGCGGCTGGTATGGACTTCAGGCTGGACAAGTGGGCTGTTCTTACTCTCAAGAGAAGAGGATCATAGGGTGTTGCGGCTGGTGGACAGAGGCGTCTTCAAACACCTGGACGCCGGAGGGTTTTAGCGTTACCTTGGCATCGAGCAACGCTCTGTACAAGACGTTGAGGCCGTCGGAGGGGCACTCTGCAGCGAGTATAGGCAGCACCTCTGACGGATCTGGAAATCAGATTTCTTTGGAAAAAACAAGAGCATTGACACCAGTATGTTCGACGTCCCGGTCCTGCTCTACTTATTTGGCGTTGTCATATGGCGTAGAGACGACCTTAAACAGCTGGACATCGGCACACTTACGATAATGAAGTGGCGTTTGCATCCTCTATCTTCCACCCCGCGTCTGTATATGCCGCGTCAGAGCAGAGAGCGCGGGCTCTTGGGATTGGAGGGTCTTCATGACCACATTGTCCTTGGAAAAGCAAGTAACGCAGTGTCAAGCTCGGGCCCACTCCTGGAGATCGTGCACCAGGATGAGCTTCATGGAGAGGTGCAAGATTTATTGGAACTTCTTGGGAGGAGGGGGGGGGGGGGGAATCTTATCAGGTTTGCTTTGCTGGCGTGCCGGCTTGAAAACCCAGGTTGCTAGCTGGTTGGATGCAGAACGCGGTCATCCTTGGAACCCTCTGATTACTCAGGCCACAAAATTGTAGACTGCGGTAGCCGCTCACTCTTTAGTTCGAGGGAGCGGCTATCGCCGAGCGATTTTTAAGAATTCTGTATCGCGTTTTTTGACTGGGTGCCACCCGAAGTGATGTTGAGCCTATGAGTGCCACCCAGCATTATTGTTCCGGTCTAGGTCAAGTTTAAGCCTAACTTCATCCCGGGAGGTAGGTGAGTATTTCCCAGTGCAAACCGAGGAAGTGCGTTAGCCGGAGCAATAAAATCTATTATTATAATTGTTGCCGTCATGATAATTGCTGCAATAATAATAACTGTAGTATTCATGATAATCGTAGTTTTTTTTACGAGTGTTGTGAAAAATCTTCGAAAAGACGTCCGGAAGGGTGCGCACTTCCGGGGCGTGGGGGGGTTTGTACCCACTAAAAACCACACCCTAAACAAGATGGTAAAAAGGCCCAATCCTGGAACCACTTTCGCATTACTTCAGGGCGGGGCACGCTTTTTTGTGTCTGCTTGGGCTCCGTCTTTGATTGCCTGAAGGCCCTTTCGCTCCTTCTTTCCCCAGTCGCGTTTGCGGATCTGCGATGATGTTTCGTCTGGGTTCCAACGGTGTGGTCCTTTTAATGTGCTGGGTTCGGCTCGTAAGCGTTGTCAATTTCTAATTTATTTTTCCGGAGAACCCCCTCAACGTAGGTGGCTACGGAGTCCCATTCTTCCTGCCTATTCAGCATTTTCCCTATTATATTTTCCGGTGTTATTCACCCTATTTTATATTAAAATGATAATTGTAGTAATGATAATAATTGTAGGAATGATACTAATTGTAGGAATGATGATAGTTGTAGCAATGATAATAATTGTAGTAATGATAATAATTGTAGTAATGATAATAATTGTTGTAATAATAATAATTGTCGCCGTTTTGCCGGCAACAGCTGAGTCAGCGTGGCGACTGTCTTCCAGTCACGCGGGGTGAGGTGGAGAAGGCGGTGAGTAGCATGAGGAACTACGCCGCTCCCGGGCCGGATGGGATTAACATCTTCTGGAGGAAGAAATTCACGTGCACCCATACCCATCTGGCCCGCATTTTCTCGTCGTTCATCGATGAGACGGTGCCAATCCCTACGTGGCTGACAGAGGGAAGGATGGTGTTACTCCCCAAAAAAGGGGATCTGTCTCGTCCGGAGAACTACCGCCCGATAACGTGTCTGAATGCGCTCTGTAAGATCTTCACAAAGATTCTTTATGAGCGTGTTCTGAGTGAGATCGAGCCTGCATGGCGGGAGATACACGAACAAAGGGGATCCAAGAGGGGGCTGGGAGGTTGTAAGGAGAACCTGCTGGTGGACCGCTGCATCACGCAAGACGTGGTCCAGCACAAGCGTAACCTCTCAGTCGCATGGATAGAATACCGTAAGGCGTTCGACACTGTCAGTCACAAACTGTTTATACACCTACTCGAACGCCTTTCTGTGAGTCCTTACATAGTGGGATGCATTAAGCAGCTCATGCCGCTCTGGAAGACACGCTTCACAGTTAAGACTAGCGAAGGCAACGTGTCGACCGGAGTGGTGAGGTATAGGAGGGGGATTATCCAGGGAGATTCTCTCAGCCCCCTCCTGTTTTGCGTCTCACTATTACCCTTATCAACCGCCTTGCGGGCTGCACGCGGGTACGAAGCGCCCCCGGGGAGCGTGGGCGAGGGATCACCCATTTATTTTATATGGATGACCTCAAACTATATGCTCCCGGGGAGGGGAGGCTTAGGCTCCTCTTGAACATCGTAGCGACGTACACACAAGCGGCGGGAATGAACTTCGGATTGGACAAATGCGATGTTCTTCATCTCAGAAGAGGGAGAGCAAAGGGTGTCACGACTGATGTTCGGCTGGTGGACGGGAGCGTCTTCAAACACCTGGACGCCGGAGGGTCTTATCGGTACCTTGGGATCGATCAGCGCTCTGTACAAGACGCTGAGGGTGTCAAGGGGGCCCTCCACAGCGAGTATAGGCGGCGTCTCAGACGGATCTGGAAATCAGATCTGTCTGGGAAAAATAAGATCACGGCCACCAATATGCTCGCTGTCCCGGTCCTGCTCTACTCCTTTGACGTCGTCTAATGGCGTAGAGACGAGCTTAAACAGCTGGACATCGGCACACGCATGATAATGAACATCCAGCGGAGTCCGCACTCTCGATCTTCCACCCCGCGTCTTTATATGCTGCGTCAGAGCGGTGGGTGCCGGCTCTTGGGATTGGAGTGTCTTCATGACCGCATTGTCCTCGGCATAGCAAGCGATGTAATAACGAGCTCGGACCCGCTCCTGGAGATTGTGCACCAGCATGAGCTTCATGGGTTCATGCCCAGGTAATGTCCTGTCCTCCTCCGTGCCTCCACTTCCACGCTCCTTCTGCCTGCTTCCAGCTTCCAAAGGTAACTTAGCGTGTTCCTTGCTACTCCCAGAGCCATTTTCACCAATTTTCCCTGTAGCTTCTCTATTTCCTCCCTTCTCTTCCACTCCCAAATCTCTATTCCGTATAGTACTCCCGTCTTAACCAGAGAGTCGAACAATTGAAGTAGCTCCTGTAATCCCTCCACCTTTGCCCTCTTCATTACTCACCATACCGCGTTCGCTGCTTTTTGCGCTCCTGCGCAAATGCCTTTTCTTTATAAGGCGGCAGATCGTGCGGCAGAGACCCTCGGCTTGGAGTTCCGCCGGCGCCGGCGTGGCGCCTTGCCAACAGACTCCGTAGCGCGGTTGCCCAAGTCCCGACGTCGGCGGGCAATCAGGGCTGCCGAGCAGACTGTCCTGGCTCCACAGCACGTGGACAGATCCAGGCACGGTGTTTTTTCACCACATCGAGGGGCAGGGGCTGTCCAATCAGCTGACCTTTTCCTTCTTGCGGTCAGCTGGACTGATGTCCGAGACCGAAGGGTTTATCTGCGCCTGCCAAGACGGAGTCATCAACACCCTGGTCTATCGTAGCCGCGTTTTGGGTCAGCCTTTGCCGACCACTTTGTGTCGTGTATGCAAACAATCGCCGGAGACACTAATACATCTACTGTCGGCCTGCCCGGTATATGCAGTCTCCGGCTATATCCATTGCCATAACTCGGCCCTAAGGGTGTTGTACTACCATCTACGGCACTCTTATGGGATAGACCGGGAGTCCGTGCCGCCTCATTTACCAGGAGATATTGAGTCCGTTGTCGTGGGCGAGAGGTGCAAGATTTATTGGAACTTGTCGTTCACGACCATCGGGCTGCTTCAAGCGACTAAGCCTGATGTTGTCCTCTTTGATTTCGACGACAAGACGATATACGTCATTGAGTTCTCGGTGGTGTCGGAATCCTCGAGTGTCGCCCAGCGTTATTGTTCCGGTCTAGATTAAGACCGAGCCTAACCCCCAGGGGTAGGTGAATGTTTCCCAGTGCAAACTGAGGAAGTGTGTTGCCCAGAGCAATAAGGTCTGATATTAATCAAATTAAAAAAAAAAGATTGCCATAATGATAATTGTTGCAATAATGATAATTGCTACAATAATGATGATTGTTGCAATAATTATAATTGAGTAAATCATTTTTTTTTACTCGGGATATGGAAAATCTGCTGGCAGATACCTTGGTGGATCCGCACATCAAGGTTATGAGGGGACCTGGAAAGGCAACCCGCTAAAAAACACTCTCCATTTCTCCTTGAGCACTAGCCCGGAACCGTTTATCACATTACGTCAGACTAGGTTCTCTTTCTCTGGTTCTGGGGTTCGTCTTTTTTTTCACGCGGAGTTTCTATCCCCCATGCCTAAGTTCCTTCCTTCTCTGCGTAGAGTCTTTTCGGCGTGTACCGCGAATCCCCTTCCTGGCCTAGTATAATCTCTGATGCCGTGCCTTGTGTCCAAGGGCCTATCTTTTCCGCTAATGCTCTCCTGTCTGCTTCCCATTTTTTGCAGTGGAAGAACGTGTGTTCCGCGTCGTCCTTTTCCCCTGGGCAGTGCTTGCACTCTGCAGAAGCCGCTTTTCCGATTTCTGGAGATACGCCCGGAAATATCCATGCCCACTCAGCAACTACGTAAAGTAGTAGTTCACCTCTCCGTGCTGTCTCTGTACCCAAGGCTCCACCCGTCTGATGAGCCTTGCCGTCCATCCTCCTCTTATCTCGTTTTCCCATAGCTCCCGTTACTTTTGGAGCGTGGCGGTTTCTCTTGCTTCCCTTTTTCGCAGATATTTGGTGTTGAGAAGTAAAGTTATCGCACGTCGATAGGCTCACTGCGCATGCGTGAGCAAAACTTAGTGTTAAGGCGCCGGAGCGCACTACTTGCGTTGCCGGTAATTTTTCGTTAGTTGGTCCGTGACCGTTGCCCACTAGACGTGTGCAATAAGAAGTTCCTTTGTTAACACAAAACTAATAAAGCGTACTTATATATATCAAAAGTTATCTTTCTCTGTAACCCTATCGTCTCTTTTCCCTTCGATAATCTCAACATTTGGTCTTGCGCAGATCGTTGGCCAAAAGTTTGATCGGGTTCACTCTGGCAGTTACCATAATCGCAGGTTCAGATACCGTACGGTAGGCCAAAGCAATCCTCAGGGCACCTGCTCTATGCGCCGGCGTTAGCCGCTTCCGGTATTTCTCCTTGTCCACTGATTTTACCCATATTCTGCTCCATATAGCAGGACTGATTGGATCGAAGCTATCAGGGCTCGCCGTTTGCTGGATTTTGAAAACCATTTCCGTCAGAGTTATATTGTCAAAAAGAGGTCTGTGCAAAATGTCACCTAAACCGGAGCTAACAGCTAATGGGAAGCTTATCCATTATAATTGTGGGACTAATAATTATTCTTGCAGTAACAATAATTGTTGCGATAAAAATAATAGTTGTTACAATAATTCAATCGCAGTAATAATAACTGTTACAATCATTCAAATGCAGTACTTATATTTTTTACAATATAATAATTGCCGTAATAATAATGGTTGCAATAGTAATACCCGCTTGTACCGCTAGATAGCGCTGTACACCTAAACTTCAATACCGACGGTCGGTAACTTGCAAAAATGGCTTCCATGGATATGTACATATATATACACGGTTATACACATGCCGGCATGATTATAAAAATGCTCAATTCACGAGTTCAAAATAATCGCAAGCCCGTGTCGTTTGCGCGGCATTGTAATATCGCACAGACCGGAAGTATCCACGATCGGTCGCCGAAATTGTCGTGACGTGACTACAAAGTAGGTTTACTCTTTTTTCGTTTGATCGCACCCATCTCCGACGTACAATAAACTAAATTCCTGAAATATGTTTTTTTACCGAACTAGTCCGCTGACAATTTGTGTTTATTGACGAGGCTTTAACCGATTTTTTAATCCCTTTCGTACTTTTTCTCGATAAGTAATGACGATTTTATTCCCGACGTCTTTGTCGGGATTTTCAAATCGCTCCTTTCAAGGTCGTATCGAGACGAGGAATAAAAGGGAAAAATGGACCATCCGTGCAGCTGCGCCGGAAAACACAGGCACGAAGGCGAAATAGGCTTGGAATACACTCTGTATCAGAAAATAAACAAAGATGGCGTAGAGTGCCTAAACGAACGCGAAGAGGGCTCCGGTGTCAAAGTCTTTAAAACTTGGGAGGAACGCTTGAATCGTACACAGGTTTGTTGTCGCGCTGTTTGTCTGTCGTAAGACCCAAAGCGATGTGGACGTTGCTGAAAATAATACCTGCATCTCTTCGCAGTACGTGGAGAGCGACGACGATGACGAGCTGCTGTTCAATATTCCGTAAGATCCAGTAAGATATGCTCGTCCCTGCTAGAGACTTCCGTTCTCTGGGAAAAACTTTACGACGAGTCTCCTTTGTAGGCATTAGTCCAACGAGGTATTTTCTTTTCACAGGTTCACCGGCGATGTAAAACTCAAGGGAATAATTCTGATCGGCGGGCCGGACTCTTCCCATCCTTCCAACATGAAGCTGTGAGCACTGATGCATTGTAGACGGACGATTAAAATGTTTTACGTTTGATCAACTGGGATTTTCCAATTGGGCAATATTGGAGAAGGATTGAGCAGGCGTAGAGCGAAATTTTGTTTGGGTTTTAGAGTTTCGTAGGCCCCTAATGAGAATTTTGTAACTTTTAGTCCTGTTATAGCCGTAGAATTCCTATGGTTTTGAACATATGCGGGAAATTCTGCGGGTGAAAGCTCCGTATGAGCAACTCACTTGGGGCATCTTGAAAAACAATTTTTGTAAGCCTTTTCCTCGATATGTAAAATGGGGGAATTTGGCTGGTCTTTCGAAATACAATTGAGGTTCCATTTACGGTTTAGTTTCTCGGCTGTTTTTTTACGGCTTTTTCAATAATTTTTTACGGGCAAAGCATCGAAATAATCAATCTCATTGTTTTTGCATAATCTTTATTAACATTTAAATAAGCTTTACAAATTTTTTGAAGTCAAAATATATAATAGAATAAAGGTTATAGTGGCCGACAGGAAGACATCAAAAAACCAAACGGCATTTTAATCTTCATATTTAAGACTAGTGAATTCTAAATTACAAAAATTGACTTTTTTATACACTTTTGAAAATTACATTCTATTTTTTACTCATTTTTTCTTAAGTTTTTCGCTCGTACAAAAAAAACTATCGAGGCAATCATGATAATCCTAGTTCAATCGCTGGCTTATAACATATGGAAGATGCTGTATAAATTTGAACAAGATCGGTGCAGTAGTTTCTGGAATATCGTGGTCACCGTTCCGAAAAATGGTGTTTCGAGAAAAACGCGTTTGAAAGTTCGCGCTCCCGGCGCGCGCTCCGTATACCTGCTCCGTTCCAGGGCCGTGACTTGTGAACCACTTCGAATATCGAAAAATCCTTTGGCACACATTTTCTACACATGTTGTAGATGTGATTTATGAAAGAAAAAAAAATCGATTTTTTCGACCCGAGAAACTAGAGGACCGCCTTAACGGAGGCTTGATGCCGAAAAACCAGGTCGATTTTCAATATTTTTCTGATTAGAGTATTGGGATGACAAGGGCGGGATTTTACATACAATTAATTCATAGTCTTGCCAACTTTACGTTTTTTTTCCATCGAACAATATCGATAATCGGGTTATTGTTATTTAGAGAAAGTGCAGCTTTGCCATGGTCAATCGATGTAGATGGTCCTGGCAACTAGGCTCATCTGAAATGCAAAATTAAAAAACGTAGCTTTAGTATAATAATAAAACTTTCATATGACCGGATAGTTTTTTGAAATTTTCAAGATTACGAAAATGGCAACTTGTAGAAAAAAAAAGTTCGATTTTTTATTAAAAAAAAAAAACAAATTCCATCATTTGTTATTAGCAAATGAATATTAAAAAAAAATTATCCGGTTATGCGATAGAAAACGTTATAAACTATGATTCGTCCTAATTTAAAGGGTATCGGATGAATTGATTTTGCGATACGACTTAGACCGTTTCATAAAATATAGTTATGAAGAAATTCAAAAGAAAAAAAGGTTAATCGCAGTGGGCTGACCCTTAACTCGTCATAACTCGATCAACTTTTGGAATTCTCACAAAACTTTCGTTGCAAATTAAATTTGAGACCCTAGGCTGTAGATCCGTGCAATGAATAATCATATTTTCGAAATTTTGATGCTTCAAATGATTCCACAAACAATTGACTACGGAACTCTACTCGTATTTCGCTACACACTTGGCAGATTTTTGTCGTTGCTCTGATTTCTCCAAAAATTCTTTTACAATGTATTACGACTTACTCCCATTGCTCGAGAAGGAAACCAGTTTGTAATTTTCCGCAGGTACAAAAATCGTCCAAATATGGGTTTCGACGAGACCGGATCTCCGTGCGATCAGGAATTCGAGCTCGTCAAAGACGATTATGGCGTTCACGAGTATCCGATAAAGTAAGTTTGAGGGCTTGATACAAGTGGCCTAAGCGTAAAAAAAAAACGAAAAAACACGCTATCGCACTGCACGATCGCGATTTTTTTTCACACGTAGAGACGCAAAAAGAACAAAAATTCAACTTCGTTTTTGAGAAAAAAAAGTTGCCAAAATCGAAGCTATTTATTTAAAATATGCCAAAATTGAAACAGTTCCCATCAACATTTTTGTTCACCAGTTTTGTTTCCTTCGCAGGGTCGTAAAGTTTTCGTCAGTGCATCATCTGACCATTCATTTCACCGGGAACAGCGACGCCGACAGAACGAGAATCGATTACATAGGGTTAAAGGGAGAGTGGACCCCGGGACATCGTCACGGAGTTACCATTTGCAGTTACGAGAGCCGCCCGCAGATGAGTGACCACCCCACGGACCTGATCAACAATGCGACCAACGAGATTGAGTGAAAAGAGCGAGAGAGAGAGGAGACAGCGAGATGTGAAGCATAGACCGTGCGGTTTTTACGCCGATTATTCGTGACGTTGAAGTTTGTATCGTTGGAATCCAGCGATTTTCTTTCATTTTATTTTTCTTCATTTTTATCATTACCCGAAGCATCTATTTTGCAAATTGAGGTCGTGAATTTCTAATAAGAATGCGTAGAAATGTTCAGCCATTTTTACAGCATAAATCAGCCGAAAAAAATGGGCGATTAAAAAGGATTAATTTTCGTTTCATTCCAACGCTGCAAGCTTCAACGTTATGATTATTCTTATTTTTTTATCTCCGTATGGGGAGAATGAAAACTTTCGTTTTCAGCAACTTTTCTACTTTCGCACATTATTTTCGACGCAATTCCGTGAACGAAGTATCGTTTCTTATTGTGAATGCGTAAAAAGAATCAGTTTAGAATACATCGATATCTGTTGGAAAAAAATATTCGCCGAGAATGCCAATTTTCGTAGGTACTGACAAGAGATGGGAAGAAAATTTTCAGATTGAAGATACTGGAAACATTAACTTTGAACAATAACACGAAAACCTTTCGATAAAGCGGTTTCCTAAACTTTCAAGTTCAATACGGATGTCGACTATTTGATTTAAGAATATTAGGATTCTTTAAAAAAATATTTAACTTAAAATAACTAGCGGAAATAACTTTTCAATTCAATTATTATTTTATATAATTTTTGAATAGGGATGATTATTAACTAATGACGTTTTTTAATGAAAAGAATAATGATTTAATGAAGAATGAATGAAAAATAAAAATCCTATTTCGAAAATAATCCTTTCATCACGTGTTTATTATTTAATACAATTTTTTGATTACATTATTTATACTGGAATATATACTGGAAACACTTATACACTTATATATACTGGAAACATTAACTTTGAACAATAACACGAAAACCTTTCGATAAAGCGGTTTCCTAAACTTTCAAGTTCAATACGGATGTCGACTATTTGATTTAAGAATATTAGGATTCTTTAAAAAAATATTTAACTTAAAATAACTAGCGGAAATAACTTTTGAATTCAATTATTATTTTATATAATTTTTGAATAGGGATGATTATTAACTAATGACATTTTTTAATGAAAAGAATAATGATTTAATGAAGAATGAATGAAAAATAAAAATCCTATTTCGAAAATAATCCTTTCATCACGTGTTTATTATTTAATACAATTTTTTGATTACATTATTTAATTAATAATAATCGAATTTAATTGAATTAGATTATAAATTCATTTTGAAAAATAATTCTTCCATTATTTGTTCATTATGTGATACATTTTTTCAATAAAGATGATACTAAGTTGATGACACTTTGTGATAAAAAGAATAATTATTTCATGAAAATCTCAAATGAACAATATTTTATTGCGAAAAGATTTGTTTCAATATTCAACTGATGTTCACTAAAATTTTTCGAATAAATATGATAATTGTTTAAGGACATATAAAAATAAAAAAAATATAAAAAATGTGAATAAAATAACAACATTTTATTTGAGAGGTGGGAATTACAGAAAGAATTTAGACGAAGAGAGGAGTTAAGACAGCCCGCTTAGCCCAGCGTTTTTCAGCTTAAACAGGGTGTCCCTCTTATCTCTGCCACCCATAGGAACTCGGTAATTATCGACGTCACAAAAAAATGTTCCAGACAAAAGTTGTACGGTGTGAAGCGGGCCATCAAATGCGACCAGTTTTTTTATTTCGGTGGAGGCGCTGACGCACAGTGAAGGTCACCTCTACTTTTTCAAATGGAATGGTACATTTTTTTACAACCATCTTGTGGAGCACCTCAAGTCGCATAAAAAGCATTAGGGGGTCTAAGTCGTTCAAGGTCATTCAAGGTCAGTATCGATGATTCAAATCTAAATATCTCGGATCACTACCAAGTATTGGTTAGTGACCCGAGATATTCAGATTTGTATATCATTTTGATAGGTGACCTAGAATGACCTTGAACAACTTTGACCCCGTAATGTTTTTTATGCGGCTTGAAGTGCTAATTTTAAAAGTCATATTTCCCAATAAATGGATATAATTCTATTTCAATTTACAGTGGAATTCATACATTGTTATGAAAAGTACCCATTTTTGTACGATTTTCGGCAAGAGTACGATATCCGGGGCGCCAAGATTTGACGGTGAATTTAGGGTTATCGAGTCAAAATAAATAAAATGTGAAGAGTGGTAAAAGTTTATATTTGCGTTTAAATTGGAATTTGTCCATAGTTATCGAAAATTACGATTTTTTTCGAATTTGAAAATTTCAAGCAACATCAGGCACAATAACTTGGAAATTTACAGTTTCAACAGTGTCTCAGAAGCCAAAAATGTATTTTAAGTACCACTACCATGTTTTCCTCGCTTGTAAGTGCGACTAGACGGAGAGTACAGTAGTACTTTTAAGCGCTAGGAGTCCAAAAAGGGATTAAAAGTGTACGGTACATCCCTCTTCGGACTTGTAAGGCTCTAAGTTTATGTAAAATAGATCGTTTAGTAATTTGGTGTAGTAATTATACGGAACAATTCTTATTGTTATAAATAAACAGGGAATATGAATAAATTAAGCATAATCTTGGAATTTATGTTGAAAATCATATAAATGCTACGTTTAGTGGTATTTATATGATACCACTAAACAAACCCAAACCAAGAAATACTTTTTGAAGCTCGCCCGGTCAATTTTCATTATTTGCAATAAAATAAAGATATTGTACCCATGAGCCAACAACAATCGTTGAATTTTCGCGTCTTTCCAATTACCGCTAAAAGCGCTCATAATTTCTTAAGGAAGCCAAAACGGAAAATTTTTGATTCTTGTAATTCTCATTATTTTGGTTCAAATATCGTGAATCAATGGTGAAACTTGGCGCCCCGGATATCGTACTATCCCCTGATTTTCATAAAAAAAATAAACATAAAACCAGGTTTTGCTTATTTTAGGGCTCCGTAAAATATTTAGTGTATCAAAAGGGTTCCGTCGCCAAAAAAGTTTGAGAACCGTTGATTTAGTGGGTACCCGGGTACCCGGGTGTGTCCGTTAAGCACATGTACTTTGACGTCTTTTAGTTTAGGTTCACAAAATTTACCAGTGTGTTTTTAGCTTCTAAAAGGGTTAAATGATGGGGATTTGAAGGCTCAGGTGGAGATTTCCATTTTATTCAAGTTAGAAGCAAAAAGATGACGAGGTGAGCACCCGGGGTGTGTATATGAGGGTTAACAAAAGTATGGTGGATATAAAAAATATTCTAGTTCCGGCGAGAACTATAGGTGTGCCGACTGAACCATAAAAAATCGGACGAGATCCGTTCAATAGTTTTTGAGATATCGTGGCAGCCATTTTGAAAAATACATTGTTGAGAAAAACGCGTTTAAAAGTGCAAGTACGATTGACACAAAGAAAATGTTGACTCATCACTAGTCTTCTAGGTTGGGTCCACATAACACGCGTACATTTATTTCGATTTTTTGGACCTGTTACATGGGATGACCGCCTTAAATGAAATAAGATTTACGAAAAAAAGTAAAACACCTATTTCTCCACAAGAAATATCCATTTCTCTTATTTTTAATGTGTAGGTTTATTGAGTAATCGTTTTGGTAGTTTTCGCTATCCCTTCAACAACGGCCCAGTGTATATTAGGAAAGGTCCTACGATTTTAATACAGACTCTGAAACATCGCGCTAACAGAAAACGGTTTGGAAAAATCCCTTCATATCGGCGAGGATCGAACTTTCGTAAAAAGTCCGTCTTGAAGCGTTGCTCTCCTTTTTTTAAAGTATATTTTTATTTTTGCAAAATTGGATTGAACAAACATTTTTTACGATTGGAAATAATAACGAAAATGTTTCGAATTTAGATATACTGGAATTATAATTTTAGAGAACCTAAAAGTCGACATGAGTTATGGAATATGGTGTGAAATATAATAAGGGGGAATCGTACAATAGAATCTACGATAAAAAAAAATAATACGAGGACATAAAAATATATCGTTTGATAAGGTTTATAGAGTTGTAAGGTAACTATATACGCATATATTATTGTAAGGTAAATATATACACATATATTAAGAACCAGTGTAGAGGTGAAGAGAACGTGAGAGGGAGTATAGATGTAAACACCCTTACCATACATCCGTGGAATAAATACGATACGATACACACACACAGACACACACACACACACACACTTCAGGAAGGGTGATTTCCTTTTTAGGACGTCTCCTCCACGTAGAAACCCAACTCCGACTGGAGCGCGTCCCCGGGTGGCGGATAGGGGAGGTAATAAAAAAGCCCCCGCGGACCAAAAGTGGTGCGAAGGGGAAGGACACCCTCAAAACAAACCTAGAAAAAGGAACCCTGAAAAGAATCCAACTATGTATAGCAATGAAAGTAAAAAAAATAACCCAGGTGAGGCCAACCCCATCGTCGGTTCCGATCGGGTGGAAGCCCCGATTGCCGGTGCAGGCTCCATGGATTCTGGGAGGAGCCAACAATCATTGCCGCAAGACAACAGCGACAACGGGTGGATCACCCACTGCTACAAGTGAAGATACTGCAATCAGTATAAACCAGAAGGAAATGATGAAGTTGGTGGAGAGGCACGAAAAGACGCTGGAGAGCCTAGCCTCTTTTATTCAGCAGACGAAAAATCTCCACAAAGAGATCCAGCGGTGGGTTCCTATGCTTACCAGTACTTGGAAAGGTATAGAGGAGCTGGTAACGTGGAGTACAAAGCCACAGGCGCAACGTCGAGTGGAGGTACGCAAACCACGCCGATCATAAGCCAAGCGAAATCGACTTTCCCTAACAAGGAGAGGAACGATGAAGTCATGGACGTGGACGGTACCTCGACGCCAGGGCGAGTAAGCAAGGCGAAGAGGAGAAAGCGGGGTACACCGACGTCGACCGAGGGAAAGGAGCCGAAGAAAAGGAAGCACCTGGAGGAGCCATTGTCTGATCAACCCGAGGAGAACGGAGGCGAGAGATCAGAGCAGAAGTGGCAGACTGCGAGAAAGAAGAAAAGATCTCGCAAGATATCCCCGAAGCAGACTAAGCAGAAGCCGCAGAAATCTCGCGAACGGCCGACTCTGCCCAACGCTCTCGTCATCCACAAAAAGGGTGACTTGAGCTATGCGGAGATCATGAGTCGTACAAAGAAGGATCCGGCGCTCAAGGATGCAGGTGAATGCGTCCAAAAGGTACGCAGAACGAACGCGGGAGATCTGCTGACCGTTCTGAATAAGGAGGGCCCACCCAAAGCACCGGAATTGGAAAACCAATTCGAAGGTGTTTTTGGTGAATCGGAAACGGTCCAGAGCAAAGTCCAGGAAGTTGATCTGGAGATCAAGGACCTGGAAGAGGACGCGACGAAGGAGGAAATATCGGTGGCCCTGCAGAGAGTTTTGGGTCCGGACTATCCATCCACGAAACACTCTCTTAAATCTCTGCGTAAAGCATATAGCGAGACTCAGACCGCGGTAATACGGTCTTCGAGTGGATCATTCATAACAGGATTGAGCAGGTCGTGGACCCTCTACTGGCGGAGGGCCGGTTTGGCTTCAGAAAGGAGCGCTCTCCTCTAGATGCTATTAACACAGTGGTGAAGCAGGCGCAGGAGTCGACTGCGGGGAAACGATGGACAAGAGGGTCCAAGAAGTACTGCCCAGTTGTCGCTCTCGACGTCAAAAACGCTTTCAACTTAGCGATCTGGAAGTGTATCATGGATGCCCTAAAAACATTAGGTGTACCATGGCATCTACAGAGAATAGTGGCGAGTTACCTATGTAATAGGTGGCTCATGTACGACACAGAGGATGGACCGAAGACGTATATGGTGACTGGAGGAGTTCCTCAGGGCTCTGTACTTGGACCGCTTCTGTGGATCATCATGTACAATGCTCTGCTGCTATTACAATTGCCGAAAGAAGTGTCTATCGTAGCGTTCGCAGATGACGCGGCGCTGATTGTCATCGCCATTCCTGGAGCAAATTACCGCACTCTTCGGCGAAGCTTTCGCCAAGATAAAGGAATGGATGTCTTCTGTTGGACTGCAGCTTGCAGCCCACAAAACAGAAGTACTCCTCGTATTCAGCAGGAAGGTGATGGAAACGGTGACGCTCAGGGTTGGAAACGCCGAAATCACATCTCAATTGTTCATTCGGTACCTGGGTGTGATTCTCGACGCGAGGCTGAACTTTAGAGAGCAAACCGAGCAGATCAGCAGGAAGGCCTCTGTGGTGGCTACTACACTGAGAAAAAAAAATCATTGATCCAATACCATTGGTGTTATTGAATGAAATTTCGTTGATTCAATTGTAAAATTGTTGGTGTAAATGATCGGATTTATTAGTCCAAACAAAACGCTATTGACTTCAATGACATGATAAAATTGAAAGTTTTTTTTATTCAAAAGATATATTGTTAGCCGAGAACAATATATTATTGAAACTACCTAAAAAATTATCGCAAACAAGTTATATAGTTTTGAATGCAATTTCTGCAACGAACGAAAAAGCGTTTTAATTCATAACATGAGAATTGTTGATTCGAGTACACAAGAAACATTGAATTTCGCTCGTTTGATTTAAATAAAATTTCTATTTCCAGAAATATGTTATTTTATTGTTTTCACCATATTCGATATTGATTTTATGTACATTATCCGTTAAAATATGAATATTTTATTTTGATTGAAAAATATTAAGCAAATGTCTGAATTGGTTAAAAAAATTATGCGAATGTAAAATTTGTTTCTTGCACATTTGGCTGAAAAAATTCAATTAAATCATGGCCGAGGTGCCACCGAAATGATAGGTGTGAGGAAACCCCTAGTTCTCGGAATAACCGCTAGAGGCCCGCACGCGCGCTCGTTTCTCGTAAGCGTAGCGCGACCGAAAATCTACTTGAACGCTGGAGAAACTTTAAAGAGTAGCGCTTCTTGGCCTGTGGCTAAGATCAAAGTGTAGTATCTGTTCTAATTAGTTGAATATTTGATATTCTCTCCAAGGATATTCCATTGGATACCTGATATTCTCTCCACTAATATCGTGGATGATCATTCTAATGCTCACTTTTTATTTAAGATTTAAAACAAATTGAAAAATTTACGTCCCATGGCATAGGGGCCGTCCATAAATTACGTCATTTTAAAATAGGGGGGGGGGGGGGATTCTGGTCGTTGGATGACGGTAACGATAATTGGATTATGACGATAGGATGGATAGGATGATTTCGGGGGGGGGGGGGGGGGGGGGGGGGGGGGGGGGTAAAAAATCAGCCAAAATCGATGACGTAATATATGGACGGCCCCATATTCGTTTCGATGTAGTAAAGAAATAATTGATTCTATGGATTATATTTTTGTACGAAATAAAAAATGTTTGTAGCAACCGCATAATTATTTCATCCGATACATCTACGGATTGTATATAGAATGATTTCAATAGAGTAAAATTTTATTTGAAGGATAATGTAGATATTCAGAGAACGGAAGAGCTTTTTCAAATAAAATAATATGTTATTTCAATCAATCACAATTTCCAATATTTTATAGTGTTGAAACAATCTCATATATCGGTGGCACTCCGCAGAGCGTAGATGGATGTACCAGCAGAAGGGAGCTAGAAACCCCAGCTATGCAAGGACCGAAGCGAGAGCAACCAGTCTCAAC
>OY723393.1:3274466-3384014 GCA_963210295.1 Ophion ellenae
CCAGTGGCAGACGATGTGGGATGCTTCTACCAAGGGAAGGTGGACATACCGACTAATCCCGAAGGTGGAGATATGGGAGAACCGCCCAAGCTCAACTATTTTATCTCACTCAAGTGATCTCAGGACACGGCTGCTTCCGGGCTTATCTCTATAAGTTTAATCATGAAGATTCCCCGGACTGCCCAGCATGTGTAGCAGTCGAGGAGTACGCTGAACATGCATTGTTCCAATGCCCACGTTTCAGTGCCTCCCGCGCGATAGTCGAGGATCAGCTGGAGACACGCATCACCTCGGGCAACCTGGTAGAGTTGATGCTGAAGACAGCAGACGCATGGACAGCGGCATTGGCTTATGCTGCCGCAGTAGTGATGGAGTTGCGACGTGCAGAACGCGCGAGGAAGAAGACGAGGCCGGAAGACCAGGCAGTGATAGATGAAACAAGCGACACGAACCCCTAAACCACTCGTACCATCTCGAGTGGAACGGGGGATGTAAGGTCGTCTGACAACACTGCAGGAAGAGCTATGGCTAAGGCCTCTCCCGCGATGTAATACCCAGCGGTTGTCCCGCAGGAGAATTGAGAAGGCCGCAGGGGAACAGGGGGTTTTTAGTCGGTGCAAGCCCGACACACGGCAATTATTTGCTACGGTGAGGAGGCATTTTCCCACTAAACCTCTTAAAAAACACACATATATATATAGATATATCAAATCGAAATATTTAATAAAAATAGTAGAAATAAAGTTTTATGTTTGCATTTTTATAATAATTTTCGTATTTTATTTATAAAATTTATTTCTTTTTCAATTATATATTTTCATGAATTCACGAAATCGCATTTGAAAAGTAAATATACTTTTGCGATTAATATAAGAAAAATGAAAATTAAGTCTAGTCGAATAAATGTTGAGATAAAAAACTTGTTTTAACTATTATTAATCTGAAAATACTCGATAAAAATGTTAATACTATAAATTGATAGAAAGAAAATTTCAAAGTAACTCCTGAGACCATAAATAAAAAGTTATTTTTCAATTCGATATAAATGCTATTAAAACATGAAGAATAAATCACGTCTATGGCTTTCAGAATAGCGAATAACCTTTCGGACCGATCCGTGGACTCTGATCGGGAAAAGCAGTTTTCGTTCCTGCTTCTTTTTTTCTCGCTGGAATTTCTCCAACAAAATCGCAGCGAATAAAGATCGCGGGCCCGTGCGTAAGAGGTACTTTTCCCCGATGCGTCAAAGTAGCGAGACGCGTGCGACCCTCTCGCACCAGTGTACACCGCGAGAGACGCGCCGTTGACCGTTCGTTACTCCCGCGATGATGCGCGATCGCGCTCATCTGCATACGCGCTCTTTGTCATTGCGGGCTTTATTTTAGGCCGGCGCGCGCGCGACGGACGATACGAAGGGACGACGACTCGGAGCAGCGGCGGTGGCGGAGATTCGAGCCGCCGCTTTGCGCGGCGATTCCACGTTGTGGGGGGGAAAAAAACTCGTGCAGCGTCAGAGCGTCGCGATGCATCGGAAGACGGCTCACCAGAGGCAAAAATGCTGAGCGAGTGGGACTCGTTAGCGAACTACTTAGATGTGCAAAAAAAGTTGAAAAAAAGCTAAGGTTTCGCGTTTGCGGAAAATTCTTTGAAAACAATTGCCCGAATGACAATTTCTCTAATTCACTTTCCCGAAAGAATTATTTCCCGGATGAACAATTTCCCGAACTCAGTTTATCGAACGGACAATTTCTCGTACACAATTTGCCAAATGAACAATTTTTCGAATACAATATCCCGAATGGACAATTTTTTTCAAGGTGAACGATTAAATTATAAATAAATTGAATAACTTCAATTTTGAATAATTAATGTTTGCATTAATATTGCATCATTAATCGAGGCAAATACTTCGTGGAACGCATTTTTTACGTTGGTCAATCGTAAAATTTATTTCGCTGTATCATTTTGCATTAAAAATCTTGCGCTTTATTCAGTTTGACCCACTGAAAACTACTTTATACAACGTTAAATTATACTTTCGATTCGAAAAGTGTACATGTTGGTAAGATACTAATGTAATATTAACTGAATAATCGAACTATTATGAAATTATTCAATGAATCATTAAATTAAAATTGGCTTGTTTGGGTTTGTTTAAGAAATTGATCATTCGGGAAAATGTCTAATAAGGGAACTGTCCATTTCGGATATTGTATTCGAGAAATTGTTTATTTTGGAAAATGTTTATCCGGTAAATTCATTTCGGGCAATTGTTATCGAGAAATTGTCATTTGGGCAATTGTTGTTTGAGAAACTTTCCGCAGAGCAAGGTTTCGATGTTGCTAAATCCAAATTGGCGAATTCCGAATTTGAAATAAATGCGCATCGATGCAAACTAAAAGAGAGAAGAGGCCAGTCCGGAGAGAAAGAATATTTTTTTTAGATTTGAATTTTACTGTGGGATGGTGAAAGAAAGCGCCGTTTGTCTGATACCGGAAGTTGCTATTTTAAAGGAATATTCTACTTTCTTATGCTATTTTTCTGATTTTCGGCAACTTTTTAAAGAGATTTTTTATTGTTTATATAATTAATTTTTTTTTTCAGTTATCAATTTTAAATTGTGAAAAGAATTAAAAAATAATAATATCGCGACAATTTCAAAACTTTGACGTCATGTCGTGATATCCTTTAATGATGGAGTTTAAAAAATGTTTTTTACAATTCAGACGATTCTTTCTCTATTGCCGGAGCGCCTCCAAACACAGCACGCTCGCTGGTGGACGTGATTCCGTTCGTCAGAATAATCGGTAGACAAGAAACATACAAAAAGAATCTTAATTTGCCTATAAACCGCTATTGCATGAGCTACGGAGAACGAGTTGTGGGCGAAACTTTATAACGGCGGACTTTCAACAATTAAAATAGAGAGATTGTAAAAATGTACAATAAAACAGGTCGGTTCTCAACATTGTTTGCTCATGGGAGTATTGCGATGACGAAGTCAGGATTTTATGTACATTTCATGCGTAGTTTCGACAAAATTAATTTTTTTAAATTGATAAATATCGATAAACAATTAATTTGGTTGATACGACGACTTACAATGTTTCATAAAGCACAGTGTGCGAGACGAACGCAAAAGAAAAAAGGGTAAATTGCAGCGTTCACCAAAATTCTCACAACTCGGTCAATTTTCGGTATGTTGACAAAATCTTTATTGCGAATGAAAGTTGCAACCTCCTTAACTTTCATTCGCAATAAAGATTTTGTTGGTTTTGGCTTGAAATTTTCAGAGAATAATTTAAAAATTTTGCTAATTTGTCGAAAATCAAAAATTGATATTTACTAAACTCAACTAGGTACAAGGTCTTAATTACTAATTTTCTTTAATCGCTTTAGGCTGTGGAAGTCGCCTAATCCGTGTCCTTATTAGAAATTTAGGGGCTTAATTTGCAAAAGAGTTTTCGGGCAATCATGAAAATTAACCCTTCGAGGTTGCACCCTCGGCCAGCAACTTAGCCGGTCACATGGGGTCCGTGTGACCCCAGCCATGTTTAAACGATTGCCACGTAGGTTCTATTGTTCCGAATGGCTTATGAAAATTCAGGGTGTTAGTTTGAGCCTTCTAGAATGTGGCATTCTTAGTATAATATTGTAATCGACATGTAGAATGGCGGGAAAAAATCAGGACGGGATCATTGCGTGACAATAGCCATTTCTAAATTAAGGGGGTCGTCTAGTGTGTCAGATCAAAAGAAGAGAAAACGGCCTTGTATGACTTCTTTGAAGAAGAGGAAGTTGTACCCTATGGTCCAGGCATAGCAGATTGATGGTGAGACCATTTTTTATTATGAATTATATACAGCAACTTTCAAACACGTTTTTCTCAAAACACGATTTATTCAAACTGCTGCCATATCTCAAAAACTATTCGATTGATTCTACTCGAATTTATACAGCATCTTTAGTACATATATAACTACAAGTTGAACTAAAATAAATAAGATTGCTTCGTTAGTTTTCTTTTTATCAGCTATATAGATAAAAAAAAACAAAAAAATGAATTTTTTTTTCTGAAGCTTAAAAAAATTTTTTTTTTGTATTCTAGCTTTATTTTAGTTCCATGTAGAGCCTCAAGTCTCACGATTAAAATTGCGTTTGGTTTTTAGATTCCAGATAAGCAGAACGGCCGGAATCATGGCAGCCGTGGAGCACCTCTTTTTATATATGTGTTCCTGTTGGGCGGTGTATCTCCGACTATATTCTATATAATAACTTAAAAACATTCACAAAGTTTGTTTAAATGTTAATAAAAATTATATACAATTTATAAATTATTTTATTTTAATGGTTTGTCAAAAAAAATCCCCAAAAAGGTATTAAAAAACGGCCTTCACACTAGACCACCCCGTTAAAAAATCATAATTTTGGAAATTTTCAATTAAAAAAAAATTCGGATACTCTTGAGGTGTCATCGTTTTATTTGGACATTTAAAGAGGGCCTATTCCGCAGGAAAAAAAAGAACGATAATCGTGAAATATGAGCCATTTATTTGCAACGGCGTTGCGAATAATAAAAAAATATTATAAAAATACAAAATATTAAAAAATCGTAAATAAATCAAGTTTGCCCCCCACAGTAGACACAGATGAAAACTCTGTGCTTGTCGCACCCTGGTTTTATAGTTTTCCGGGTAGTATTGTAATGAGTTTTAATTTACCAAGAATTCACATTTTGGAGTAATTCATATAAACTTGATACAATTTTTTTTTACCGTTGTCATACTCATACTTATATTACGTAGAGTGATCCCACGAAGAAAAAAAAGACCACTTTTTTACGAAAAAAATATACGTGCAGGTCACCCAGCGCCCGCCCGATTTGTTTTGTATCGACTACCACGACGAAACTGCACCGAGAGAAAAGTTCATGGTATTTACTCCAAACGCCCATGGTAAAATAGAGTATAGTAGAATTCGTTATAGTTTATTCACAACGCAATCATAATACGGTTAATACGACGATTAGCGAAAAGTATACCTGAACATGCGATTTGAGTGGCGTGTTTAACTATCTATTATCCCCCAAATGATTATTCACTATTGTAAAAAGCTTGAGACTATAGATGTGGTTAATTTAGTGCTATAAAAAAAATCGGCGTACAAGTACTAATGTTGTATACTGTACGTTAGGTTTTGTTCTGTCAAAGTGCAACTATTCTTATCAAGTTTGTACAGTTCATATGGTTAACATTTCTTTGAGTATAATTTGTTAGAAGACATTATGAAAAGTGACTACTCGAAACAAATTATAGTAAAGTTTACTTATAGCGAAGACGTAAATCATTTGCAGTTCGAGCAACCGCACCTTAATAGTTTTAAGAACTAGGCATGTCTCACGAACTGTTTGTTGCATTGCATAAATAGGATATCAGTTCAACACTTCTTCTTGTAGTTCACCTTCTGTTCATGTAGGACACACATTACTATGCATTTAAGGTGTTACCCCCACTTGCGATTTTGAAAAAATCGATTTTTTTTATTGCATTTTTTTGAAGTATAAGTATCTGAGAATATGTCCTGAAAATTTCAAGTCGATCCGAACAAAATTGACTGAGATATGAGCGTTGAAAGAGAAGAATGAAAGAGCGTTGAAAGCGTTGAAAGAGCGTTGAAAGAGAAACTTTAAACGCGTTTTTCTCAAAATGGCATTTCTGAAGTCGGTGACCAAGATTACTCGAACACTAATGAACCGATCTTCTTGAAATTTTGCAGGCTTATTTAATACATAAAAATGTAGTCGTTAATCATTCGATTTTTTTTTTCGAAAAAAATGGCCGTTTTATAGCCAAAAACGGCCGTTTTTTTCGTTAAAATCGAACCATTAACTTGGACTGTCCGCCATTTTGTGAAAAATGAATATTTTTTAAAATCCTTCGATTAAAGACTAGTTTATACTTATATTTGACCAAATCCATCCACATTTTTTTTTCAGATGATCCACTTCGCCGCAATGTTGGTCACCGCAAACCGTGTATATAAAAACATTATTTCATTGACGGCCATTTGCCACTAAACAATGTAATATTTTTCAATAAAAAAATTACTGAAAGTTCGTCAAGATGTGTTCTTTAAGATGGTATATTGATCGATTAAAAAAGTTTTGTAGTTTTCTTTAAAAAAATCATGAAAAAGGCCTTTTTTTGCGCTACAAGTGGGGGTAACGCCTCAACGGGTCGTATCATATAATATGGTATAAATCACTATTATATGGTACAAAACTATTGCCAAGTGCCAAAAAAACCATTCATACCGTGACCTATATTATAAAACGAAAGATCTGTGCAAAATTTCACGTAAGTCGCAGGTAACAGCTATTCGGAAGTACAGCCGGAATTACTTTTGTCCCTTATGCTATATCTGTGCTCAAGATGCCAAAAGTACTCGGTAGCGTAGTGGCAGCGTGCGTAGGATAGGCAGAAGGTAGACAGATAGGTTCTAGGTTCGATTCCGATCAGGCGAAATATTTTTCGTCGAAATAAATCATTACAGAAGGTCAGGGAAACGCAAATTATAATAAAAAAATCATGAAGGTAGGACTCTCAGTTGCATTTTTTTGGATTTATTGAACATTTCATGTATTTAGTAGACGGGCATTGATGCCTTGTACCAACACTTGAATAACACACGAAATACGCATATAGAAGGTCGAATCTTATAATATGATACAAATCACTATAAATATCGTCGCAAATCACAGGCAACATTTTTAATCAACGTATATATATTTTAGTTCACTATTAGAATCTTAGGGAAGCACATTTTTTATAGTATCAGGGAATATCCATTCTATGAAAACCTGCTATATTGTATAGCATTAAAGAATAAACGTATGTTCGTAACATTGGTGGTTGCAGTTAACATACGTGCATAATTCGTGCCACTGCGGAAATATCAATAACCCAGGTAGGAATTGACGATGAAAGGGCTCGCCAAGCCCTGAAACAAGGCTCACATTTTTTAATTCAGGCTGAGCACCAGCCTGATTTCAGGCCTCGCTGAACCTCTGAATGATAACGCGGTTTCAGGCTCTTGCACACAGGCTTGACCAAAGGCTGGTAGAAAAGCCTGTACTAAGCCTGAAACGACGAAACAACAAGGTTCAAAACGAGCCTTAATGAAGTCTTCACGAGTATTATGACCAGGCTTATCCCAAACTCTTCTCGAGGCTATATGAGGCCTGTTTTTAGTTTTCTATATTCTACATTAGGGTAAATTTAATAAATTTGTAAAGAATTCATTTTATTTATTATATATATTTATTATTCATTATATTATTTGTTATAAAATGTACATAAAAAATATTTTAAAAAACAATACTTTATTTTATTTATTGTTTATGAGACACGTAATACACAGAGTGTACGCAAACCCCAGAGAGTGAGTATATACGAAATGTGTATGTGACGAGAAAAAAACTTTTTTGTGTGCCTCATAAATATCGATAAGGGAATATGTTTAAATGTTCTGAGCTGCCTCCTTCGCTTTCGTTTTTCGTGCCTTCGCACCCGACAAATTCATTGCTAATTTTTTTTTCATAAAAGTACAGAAAAAATATTATTTGAAATTTATTTTATTTTATCACAACCTGAAACAAGCCTGCATCCAGCCTTGATTTTTTAGCCTTAAAATTCACTGGCTGAATAAAGCTTGAAATAACCCTGAGTTTAGGCTAAGCAGCCAGTCTTGGTTCCAGGCTGCTCCAAACGATGCAATGAAACCTGGCCGAGGTCTGTCTCACTCAGGCTCGGTGAAACAAGGCTCGCACAAGTTTGTTTCCATCGTCAGCCTTTTGATTCCCTACCTGGGAAGCAGTACTATACTATTAGCAGTAACTATAGCTATAAAATATTATTGTCCCCTCAGGGAAATATAAAATATAGCTAAAGTATGGTTAAGAACACCATTACATTTCTCTCTGTGTGCTGTCGCGAATCGTCTGACCCTAATCGATACATACAAAGGACACGCCAAAGCACCCTTACAAGACAGGCCAGCCCCCTTGGCCGTCTCCAACTTACAGTAATTTTGGCTCAAAAATTGTTGACGAATCAAAATCGCGCGAAGAGTTAACGAACAAAAATATATCGTTGCGTTTCAACGATGCAAACTTCAACGTAGAAAAAAATAGCTCTACTATACGATTGAAAAAAAAAAACAAAATCATTCTCACAGCCTCGTCCCACGATTCGCGATTGCTCCATTATCGGCGAGATAAAAAAAAAACAAAAAAACAATGTTTTCTCCGCAACCTCGTTTATTTGTGACCGTCGATAAAGAATATCGAAGTTCGTCTCTCTTTAAATTCTCATCGCGGCTATTACGGGCGACTCGTCTTCCCTCGTACTCGAGGCGTGTGAACGAGTAATTGAGAAAAGTCGCGTTTGCTCGCGCCACCTCTCTCTCTCTCTCTCTTTCTCTCTTACACACTCTTATCGTTCGCCGGCTATCAAACACGAAGACACGAAGCGTTTGTGTGCGCGGGTATTTTTTTATTTCTGCGTTACACTGTGCGGTGAACGGTCTCGCTTGATAAATATACGAAAAAGGAAGCCGCGCGATCCGTGGACGATCGCGCGAGGCAGCCAGCGTGCCAGTACTTCGTATGGTGTAAATATACGCGAATCCGCGGGAAGAACCGAGCATTCGCGTGCCGACTACGCTCGCGCACGGTGTTACCCAGTGACAAGAATCAGAGGGGAACAAAAAAGTATTCGTTTCCGGCCGCCTCCATTTTTGGAAACACACAGTGCAAAAAAATAAAATTTCGACAACTTTTTTCATCTTTTGTCCGCCGATTAACGAAACTAATTTTTGAAATGTTCAACGTAGATTGGAGGCAACCAACTAGATCGTAACAATAATTATCATTATAACAACCACAATAATAATAATTCCGGCTGGATACCTCGAATTGCAAATAATAATTCTTCCAGTTCTCAATTATTGTTACTACAATAACATCAACAATAATAGTAATAATTATGGCGACGCGACAACGCGGACCATAAATAATAATCACAATTGTTATGACAATTATTATACTATTAATAATGCAACAATATATACGTAATAAATAACAATAAAAATAATAACAAATAATTGTGACAATAATGAACCGCGAACCCAAACGACAACAATAATGATATAATATACGATTACTATTATTATTGTTATTGTTATCATAGTTGTTATAATAATAATAATAGTATACTTATAATTATTATAACAATAATCATCATATAGCCATGATTTATATTATTGTTATTATTGCAAAAATAATAAGTGTATGTAAGTAATAATAACAATAATAGCACTGTTAAAATAATTTCATAAAGTATATTGTTGTTATTATTGTTGATATAATAAGAATATGTAATTAATAATAATGACAATAATAGTAATCAACAACAGCAGCAATAATAATAATAATAATAATAATAATAATAAATAATTGTGATAATAACGAAATTGTGATAATAATTACCGCCGCGGTGAATTTTTCAAAAAGAAAAATACGACAGTGGCAAAAAAATTCCTTCGCAATTGAACAATGGTATCGACCGAGTCTACCATTGGCCATGATAAAATTCAACGTTTTATGTTGTGTCGTGTAATTTTTGTTGTTTCGTGCGCATTGTACGTTATACACACCCCCCGCGTTAATTAGCAACAAGAATAACCGAGCGCGGGTGTCAAGCGAGGCAAGCGAAACGTGACTTATTGAAGAATCGCAACGACGGGACGCGTGCGCGCTCCGAAACAATAAGAGGGTAAGCGGAAAAGCACCGAAGATAGTGGGAAACACGTGGTACACGTGATAAACAGAAACAATACGAACACAAATAAATAATAATGAATAGGAGACTTGAGACAGCAAAATCCATGAAATACGTGGATATGTATATGTGTACAGGGTGACAGTTATAAGGTGGTCATGTGTCTTTAATGCAGTAGTCTGCTTTACAGGCTTCGAAAAATCAATTTGAAGAAGAGGAAGGATTATTGTATGGCCCGGGGATAGCTGATTGACATCTAATTAGTGTAAGTATCCAAAAACTTATATTTTTTTGGGCCGAAAACTTTAAAGCTCGTTTTCTCGAGTTTTCATTTTCACAAGTTTTAGAAAACGGTGCCGGCGATAGCAAAAACAATATATGTCCGATCGAAAAAAATCAAAGTGATCTAGCTTCAGTATTGAATTATCTTCTATTTGAACTAAACAAGTTGGACAAAAGTACTATTTAAATTACTTGTTTTGCAACTTAAAGTGATTTTTTTTTTTCAAAAAAGTGAATTTTTTTTTCAAACTTCGAAAAAATTTGGATTTTCATCATTTCTTCGGTATTTTTTTAGTTCATATGGAAAAGGAACTTATAAAAACTAAAAAAAAATTTGGTTGGACTGTTTCAGATGCATCGCACGACCTCCATCACCGGCACCGATTTACAAGTGCAGACTCCAGGCGCCCCAGAAAAATCGTTACAACTTTGAAAATTTTCAATATTTCTTAATAATAAAAATTGTTTTTTAAAGCTTGAATATAATACACTATCGTCTCAAAATTTCGTTTACCGCAATCATTTCCTTCCCTTTCAAAAAAATTGCTGAAAAAACGCTTTCTTTTCGGCTTCTAAAGCAGACTACTGCCTTAAAGAGGGGAGATGCCTCTTGACAGCCGAAAATAAGCGAACTTTCAACATTTGTTTGTGTCGAAACTATTTATTTTACATGATTAAAATTTCATGTAGATATTATTACATCGCTTGATTTAAAAAAATGGAACGCATATGCTTAAACACGGGCGCCTGTAGCGGCTGCCAACCCCGAATAATCGAATTTTCGGTTACGTAAAATAAATAAATTTCAGCTAATCAATATGTGGAATGCATATAATTGACTGTTTAGATATGTTATTAATATTTGTTGTTAATTTACATCGCGAATAAGTTATCGACCAAGTGGAAATGTGGCAAACGCGCGATTTAGTTCTCCGTAACTGGTATCACTGAGCCCAGATACGAACGCCACATCATGAGCGCGTAGCTGTCAAACACCTTTTGCGAATTCCATTTTCTTGATCGGCGAAAATGAAAAGATGGAAGGGGAAAGATTCAAACCGAAAAACAGTACAATCGACGGTTGGAGCAAGTATAACATGAAAAGCGGCGGAAAAAAGTGGTTGAGTCGGAAAATGAATGCGCAGTCGAGGGACGACGCGTCATTGATTTGAAGGTTATGTCGAAACACATGCACTGCAGCTTGCGTGAATAACGATTTAAAATATTTAAATACTCTTTATGAAACGGCGGTAAGAAATTAATAGAAATGAAGCAATAATTTATGCGTTTCGAATTTTGGCGCCTATTCAAAATGGCCGACTTGACAGCAGCGTTGCCACGTGCCGTACGGCGCTTTGTCGTTTTACGCGAATCGGCTGAAATTTCCTGTTCTAAGTTATATAAAAATAGAACATTTTTTTAAACACACACCATTTTTCGAAATTTCACTTTTATTTGGATTTTTTAGGTTCACATAGAACGTGTGGGTTATAGAAATCTAAAACTTCCTGGCTCTGATGTTTCAGATCGATGCACCAGATGCTAGGTTGTACGGCGTGGAATAACTCAGGCGACAACCGTCTCTGAAGTCAAGTGTCGAACAGTCGCCATTTTTAAATATTGAAAAAAACAATGTTCGACAATCAAGTATGACATAAGATGGTTTTCCAATTCCTCTTGTGGAAAACATATAGCGTATTTTCGCGATGAGTAATTGCCAGAAAAATTGAGCGTTCTGGAAGCAAAAGAAAAAAATCATTTCGAGTTCAGCGGAATGAAAATAAGTAAATTCTGAACACAAAACGGTCGTGAATTTTTTATTTTTAATGGATTCAAGATCAATTTATTCACTTTTGAAACGCACCTTTGATAATTTTCGCGCTCGATGACACGAAGCACGAAAAAAGTTTTTCAGGGGTGTTCCGTATTCGGAATTAAATTATCGTCATTTTGCCGAAATCGAATTGGAATTTTTATTTTTTTTCCAGTGTTCAATTTTTTTTGGCAAATACTACTCATCACAAAAATACTCTGTATGTTTTTTGAGACGACTTGAACAGCCAGCAAATAGCATATTTCTCTCAGTTGAAAAATCTCCGGGCAACGCCGTTAACAAATACACGACCCCCTTATAATTGTACCTTCATATGTACACGAACAAAAATAGTAAGAAAAACTCCAGGTTGAATCGCGCGAGGAAAAAATTGCTCAATAAGGAAAAAAAACCATAATTGAGTGGGCTCGACGCGTGGCGATTCAATTTTTCCTCGATATCGCAATTTTTATAGGCGTTATTGCTTTTGCTTAGTTCTCTGAGCCACATGATAATGAAGACGATAATAGATTATTTGTTTTTTTTCCGAACCTTCGAATAACGGGCCAGTATGCTCTTGGGGGAGACGTATATGTCATTGTGTTCGAAACATGCGTCACACGTGTCTGTTTTTCGTCGTATGGCTGCTCTCTGCATTAACCCGTCACATGGACAACGAATGACAATTCGAAATGCTCATTATTTATGCGGAGTCGAACGATTGTGCGAGTCGATTTGCTGTAGATGCATTTGCGGTGCATTAAATGCATATGCAAATTATATACGGTCGTAATAATTGTAATGATATGTATATAATTATATAAAACAATTTATATAACAATAATAATGATAACAATAATATTATAGATTTTTTTAGAATTTTAGAATTTTAGAATTAATCATTTAATTCTATTAATAGTTTAATTAATTATAGAAATTTTTAAATAATACAAATATAATTGTATCTGTAAAATATATAGAAGAATAATAATAACCACTCATTTTGGCAAAAATCATTGATAAGCCCCTATCATAATCTTATTACTCCGAAATATGCGCAATAATAGAAAAAAAAGAGTATCGGGCACTCAGAAAAGTATATTTACGTGCTTATCGAGATTTCATAATTGTTATAGTCATTAAGTAAACGATAAGACCTAATATCATTTTCAAGGGACGATATCCCTCTAGGCACTCGAAAGTGAGCGAATTTTCAAGATTTTTTATGTCGAAACTATCTATGCTACAGAATAAAAAAAATGTATACATATTATTACATCTTTTAATATTACGATTTTTCTTCGGTTCAATATTTAAAAATGGCGGCTGTACGATACTTGCTTCAGAGAGGGTTGCCGCCCGAGTTTTTCCACGGCGTACAACCTAGCGTCTGGTGCATTAAGGCGTTACCCCCACTTGTAGCGCAAAAAAAGGCCTTTTTCATGAATTTTTTAAAAGAAAACTACAAAAGTTTTTTAATCGATCAATATACCATCTTAAGGGGGGATTGTCTTTTTTTTCGCAAAAGTTACCACTTTTTGGGAATTTTTTTGTGAAGAAAGTATACAACGGAAAACTTGTGAAACTTGGCATATAGTTTTATTGATCTGTTTACTACATACAAAAAATTTTTTAAACAATTTCATCAAAAAATCCGCCTCCCACCCCCCTCGACGCGCGATGGTCCTTTTTTGATGGTGTGCACGATTACAGCCTTCACGTTCATCTTGCCACAAAAACCCAAAAAGCATTTTACTTTAGACACATATAGCTATCGTTCGATGAAGGGAAAAAAAAATTGACGATTTGGTGACGTTTTGAACTTGAAGTATCGATCTTTCGAAAAAAATTGATCGATTTTTTGTTATAAATAAAAAACTATTAAACGTATTGCTTTTTTGCTTCATCAAACGATAAAAGGATGTCAGCTGAGCATTCTGTCGAAATTTGAAGGCAATCGGTTGAATAGTTTTTGAGAAATCGTGCACACCATCAAAAAAGGACCATCGCGCGTCGAGGGGGGTGGGAGGCGGATTTTTTGATGAAATTGTTTAAAAATTTGTTTGTATGTAGTAAACAGATCAATAAAACTATATGCCAAGTTTCACAAGTTTTCCGTTGTATACTTCCTTCACAAAAAAATTCCCAAAATGCGGTAAATTTTGCGAAAAAAAAGACAATCCTCCCTTAAAGAACACATCTTGAAGAACTTTCAGTAATTTTTTTATTGAAAAATATTACATTGTTTAGTGGCAAATGGCCGTCAATGAAATAATGTTTTTATATACACGGTTTGCGGTTACCAACATTGCGGCGAAGTGGATCATCTGAAGAAATAAATGCGGATGGATTTAGTCAAATATAAGTATAAACTAGTCTTTAATCGAAGGATTTTAAAAAATATTCATTTTTCACAAAATGCCGGACAGTCAAAGTTAATGGTTCGATTTTAACGAAAAAAAAATCGAACGATTAAAGACTACATTTTTATGTATTAAATAAGCCTGCAAAATTTCAAAAAGATCGGTTCATTAGTGTTCGAGTAATCTTGGTCACCGACTTCAGAAATGCCATTTTGAGAAAAACGCGTTTAAAGTTTCTCTTTCAACGCTCTTTCAACGCGGATTCTTCTCTTTCAACGCTCATATCTCAGTCAATTTTGTTCGGATCGACTTGAAATTTTCAGGACATATTCTCAGATACTTATACTTCAAAAAAAAATGCAATAAAAAAATATCGATTTTTTTCAAAATCGCAAGTGGGGGTAACCCCTTAACCCAAAACATCAGAGCCGAGAAGTTTTAGATTTCTAAGACCCATACGCTCTACGTGAACCTTAAGTTTCTTAATAATTATTTTTAAAACGCCTTTTTCATTAACAAATACTATGGTAAAAATTTCGTGAGGAATAAAATATTTTTTCGAATTGTCGCTCTTCTTTGGATTTAATGGCTTTTATTAGATTTATTAGGATTTATTTATCCATTAGGATAAGGTCCTGACGAGGTCGGGATTTTACCGACCATTATTGGGTAAAAAAACCGAACAAAGAGGATGATTTGTGAATTGTCACGAGACCCAAACAAACTCGAATAGGCGAGAGCGCGGAAAATTACATTTTCATTGGTTGCACACATTTTGGCGTGGAACGTCGCGTGGATATTTTTGCCGCAGCGAAGCTCGCGTGTGCGCCGAGTGCAGTCATTTAGGCGCCGCGACGCCTCCCGCATACGACTCCCGAGTCGATAGAAAAAAAATACAATGACCGCGGCGATCCAAATTCTTTTGAAATGAAACAATTATAAATAAAAGAACAATCTGCAACTGAAAAAAGACCAATTAAAATTTAACAAAACAACAACAGGGCCGGCTTGAAATTCCGAACTTCGAATGATCAGAACGCTCAAAACTCCGAAACAATACAATCCCGAAAGATCAAAACTCCGAAAGAATTTTACCCAAAAGACCAAAACTCCGAAAATCTGAACACCGTCAAAATAATGAGGCTATGGAATTTTGAAAAGTTGCAAAATTTTCAATAAAACGACGGATTATTCCAAGAATTTTTTTTATTGAGAGGTGTTTTTCCGTTCATTTTGAAATTTGTCTACACAAGGTTATACGTTCTACGTAATTTGCAGTCAACGGTGTAGACTTTCGCTGGCATGATCTTTACGAAACTTGTAATTTCGGAACATTAAAATTAGGAATTTTAAACCGTCAGAGCATTCAAAGTTCGGAATTTCAACCCGACCCCACAATAACATTGATTTGAAAAAGAAAACAAGAATATCGATTCAAAGTTAAAAAAACAGCAACATTGGTTTGAAAAAAATAAAAATAAAAAAAATTGATTCGGAAATTTAAAAAACAAACTTTTATTTGAAAATTAATACAATAACGATTTGAAAGTAAAAAAAAACAACAATAACGATTTGAAAATGACAAAAACGCGAATGGTGAATGAGAAAAATAGAATTTAAAAAATTGAACAAAAAAGTATAGCACGTGTAATAGACCGCGAGTAAATATTATTATGCGAGGACAGTACGATTGGAATTTTCAAGATGGCGTAATATTCCATAGTCCCAATATACGCGCGCATACATTTTAGACGAGATAAGAGCCGCGAGAACTCTTCCTTCTTCTCTCTCTCTCTCTCCCTCTCTCTTTTCCATAAATATGCAACGAAGCGGAAAAAAATCGGCGATAACAATTGATAAAGACATCGTGCTCGAGCGAAGCGGAGGGAGAAGTGCGAGAGTAAAGAGAGGCCGCAACGCTCGAGGGGGGGGGGGGGCGAGGGCGAGGGGGCCGGTGTCAGACAAAGAAAGTCATAGTTGAATTAACAGTATGCTTTTTTCTTTTCTTCATTTAGTGAACAAAATTTATCGATATACTGCTCGGAACGTGCCTGAACAAACATTTGCATCGGTGTATAAATATTGTAAAAAGATATAAATATATCTATATGGACATTTATACCGACACCCATACATATACGTATACTATTTTTAAACATTCGCTTTTATTTATAACGATGCATTATTACTCAGTACGGCGTATAAATTTGAAAAGCTTTGGAAAAATTTCAACTCGTGACGAATGGTTTCAGCGGTTATCATTTTTTCCGTCAAGTCAACGCTCGTCGTTTTTTTAAATGTATTTATACGATAATGATAATGTTTTATGACAAAAACAACGTCGACACTAAATATTATAATGCCAACAGCTATTATTTTAATTTGAATATTTTATTGAATTACTGCATTTACTTTACGTTGTTATTATTATTAGTATTATTATCTATTTACTGTTATTATATACGAACTGTTGCCCCCACTACATAAACAATGATAACAACCAATAAAACGGAAATGAGAAGACATATTTAATTTAGATTGCAATGACCTTTTATTAATTATTATTATTATTATCGTTATTTTTATCGTAAGAACCCTTGGATCCAACGTAAAATAATTTTATATAATTATACAATAATAATGATAATGATGATGATGATAATCATGTCCATAATGAAAACAAGGACAATAATACTACAATGAGGCTGATAATTAATAATATCAATGACAATAATAATAACAGACATTATTTGAATTTTCTATTTTTCTATTCTGTATATTATTATTATTCTTTTTCATTTCTGGAGTTCCTACGTGTACCTTTTTGGGTTTTTGCGTGTTACCCTTCCCAATTGAACCCTTTCCTCTCACTCCCCACCCGCACTTCGCTAATCTAACCTAACTTTCGTTGCGTATACAGGCGAGGAAAAAATCGCTGGTTCTCGTGTTTTTTTCTATTAAGGAAAGATTTCTTCACCACTTATGAGACTTAGGGTATGTTTTGGCACTACTTTTGGCTGTGACATGGTATTTGTTAAATTATTCATCTTTAAAAATGGCGGAGGTATGCCACGCTCTTCTAAAGGGGTTGTATCGGCGATATTAATCTGAAAAAAAAACCAACGAACACTTTTCTTGCATTAACACTCATACGCAGAATATGAGCCGCAAAGAAGTAAGAAAAGTTGGAAATCGATGAAATCGTACGGTTTGAAACAAAAAGATTGAATTTTCGAAACAATGTCTACGTTTTGCAATAAGTTTTTTTTTCGAAGCATTTAGGTTCATGTTTTGGACAATAAGGTTACAAAGATTTACACGAAATTTCTTCAGACTCGGATGATTAGTTTTTTAGCTATACGTCACGCCTTTTTTGAAAATGCAGTTCAGAGACCACCACCCCCATGGAAATTTATATACGCAAAAATATACTGCAAATTTATTTTATTAATAATTGTAATATATGTGAAATGTATGCCATATATTGATAATATATGTTGCATATATGTGCCCAATTCTAATTTTCGTAACGTTTTTATATATGAGATGTATATGCGTGGTATTACTGTATATCAATGTATCATATATCAATGATATATGTAGCATTTACCCTGCATATATACCACATATATTTAGCATATATGTTGCATACACACTGCGTACATACCACATATATACTGCATAAATGGTACATATATGCCACATATATACAGATATGCGTAGCACATCTGTATATAGTGTTTATATGTAATAGCGTACTTTAACTGTAAGTTAAGTTTTTTTAAGTTTAAGTTTTAAGTTTTATTAAGTTTAACTGTAATAGTGTTTATACACAGCGTATATTTTTTGTCAGGAATATGTATCAAAAATGTATGCGTCATATATGACGCATAAATGACACATATATGAGTCATATATGACGCATACATTTTTGATATATTTTTCTGACAAAAAAATAGATTGAAAATATATCGAAAATATATGCGTCGTATATGCCTCATATATGCATCATATATAGTGTTTATACGTAGCATATATGTTTTGGTCAGAAAAATATATCGAAAATATATGGGATATATACTGAATATATACGTATTATTCTATTTTTCGTCACTATATATGCGACCGATATATATATATATATGTACCATATATTTTCTGCATATATTTTACATACATCAATTTTCATGGGGGCACCGCCATTTTGACAGATTAATAAGAAAACAATTAAATACGGTGTAACAGCCAAAAATAGTAATAAAACATACCCTAAATCAAAAAATAGTGCAGAAATCTTTTTTATTAAAAAAAAATCATGAAAATAAGCAATTTTTTTCTCGCGTAAAAGGATCTCTTCCTTAAGACGACCGTGAACGCAACGGAATGTTAGGTTAGATTCGCGAAGAGCGGATAGGAAGTGACAGGGAAGGGTCCAACTGCGACTAGTAATACGTAAAAACCCGCAAGGGTATAATAATAAACGTTGGGAGTCGGAAGAATACAAAGAATCTCATAACAATATGAATATTATAAATAAAATCATAACAACAATAATATCAACATCAATAATTAAAAATAATATAATCAATAAATTAATAATGATTAATGATCATGGCAGGAACACTCATAACAATAATAATGAATGGCACAAAGCCCTCGTTTCGATTTTCCAGCCTCGAGCAAAGATCACTGATGAGGCTCTTTCTTTCTCTCTCCCTCTCTGTGCCGGCCTTCGTTTGTGATGTAGGTCATTGAAATTTCCACAGGAAGAGTAACTCACACACGTACACGTGATAATCCCCTGAAAGCGACGTTTTTCCATTAGCACGTGCCGCACAATACGTTCGATCGAAGAAAATGAAAATATTATTTTCTTCATCAACCTTATTTCTTTCTTTTTTACGCGCATACACCTCGTGGCCAAAGTGCACGTACGAATTGTTTTGTACCCTGGGCATTCGCGTGAGAGCAGTCCACGTGTCGTCGTACGAACGATCGTAGTTGCAACAGTCTCGAGCGAGTCACGTGGTCGCCCCGCGATATCGAGTCTTATTTTAATCGATGAGGCGAAAGACAAACAGCCATTGCAATAAAGCAGTTTTCCTTGCACTGGACCGCGAGAAAATGCAAACTGCCAGCGCTTTCGTCGTGTACGTTGTTGGCGTTCCGCTCGCCGTTTTTTACAGAAGAGAAAACGAAAAACGGACTTTTCATAAAGTTGTGTCTGGAATTATGGGTTTTTGAAAGGGAAAGTGAATGAATTTTTTTTAACGAATTTTCATTGAAAAGGGGCAATAAATTGAAGAAAAATTCAACGGACGAGGATTTTGCGATTGATTTAAAAGTGAGAATAAAAGTTTTTCATCTTGTGCTCGTATAAAATGCTTCCTTCTATGAGAAAATTATTATAAAAAATTATATATATACATGGGTGTGTGTGTGTATCCATCTATGAATGTGCACACACACTTGAAATATTACACATTTGCTGTATCATTTTAATGGTAAATTCGAATTGATTGGAATTCATTCACCAGGTATTCGATTATTGTCAATTACTCACGCGAATTTGAATAGTTCAGATTCCCGCACAATTCAGACGATTATTGTCAGTTATTTTTATCGTTAATTCAAATGAATCACGATTCACTCGATTATTCCCAATTGTTTGAATCTTCAATTCGAACCAATGACAATCCATTGGATTATTCTCAATTATTTTCAATATGAATTAGAAACAATCAAAACTTATTCGGTTATTGTCAATTTTTTCAATCGTGAATTCGAATCAACTACAATTGATGCGATTATTTTCGATTCTTTTAGCCGTGGATTCCAATCATACACAACTCATTCGATTATTATCCATAAATTTTATCATGAATTCGAATCACACACACACACACGCGCGCGCACACACTTGAGACTTTACAATCCTTTAAGGGGTTACCCCCACTTGCGATTTTGAAAACATCGATTTTTTTGTTATTGCATTTTTTTGAAGTATAAGTATCTGAGAATATGTCCTGAAAATTTCAAGTCGATCCGAACAAAATTGACTGAGATATGAGCGTTGAAAGAGAAGAATCTGCGTTGAAAGAGCGTTGAAAGAGAAACTTTAAACGCGTTTTTCTCAAAATGGCATTTCTGAAATCGGTGACCAAGATTACTCGAACACTAATGAACCGATCTTCTTGAAATTTTGCAGGCTTATTTAATACATAAAAATGTAGGCTTTAATCGTTCGATTTTTTTTTCGAAAAAAATGGCCGTTTTATAGCCAAAAAACGGCCGTTTTTTTTTTCGTTACAATCGAACCATTAACTTTGACTGTCCGCCATTTTGTGAAAAATGAATGTTTTTTAAAATCCTTCGATTAAAGACTAGTTTATACTTCTATTTGACTAAATCCATCCGCATTTTTTTTTCAGATGATCCACTTCGTCGCAATGTTGGTCACCGCAAACCGTGTATATAAAAACATTATTTCATTGACGGCCATTTGCCACTAAACAATGTAATATTTTTCAATAAAAAATTTACTGAAAGTTCTTCAAGATGTGTTCTTTAAGATGGTATATTGATCGATTAAAAAACTTTTGTAGTTTTCTTTAAAAAAATTCATGAAAAAGGCCGTTTTTGCGCTACAAGTGGGGGTAACGCCTTAAATACATATTTGGGCGCGCGCGCGTGTGTGTTTGCGTGTGTGTGCTGGTAGGTGGGTGTCCACTTGTCCTTATTATTAGCGCTACGAATATATCTAATTACTATGTCGCAATGGAGAGAATTTTTTTCTGGCTTTATATATATATATATATATATATATATATATATGATATGATATGATATGATATGAAGTATATATTCATATATATATATATATATGTTTTAATATAAAAATATAAAGAATGGCCGAAAAACCGAAATAATAGTTAATTTAATTAAATTTTAAACATCTATATCGTTAAATGATTGCCTTAGAAGAGAGCATATATCTATATGTGAACACGCCTATATGACGATTCACTTTGATGCGGGAAAATAATTAAAACCTACCCGAGACATTTGAAGCGAAAGCAAATGTCATTGCGATGGCACGATGCCACTATTTTCCTCGTGGGGGTCACTCTCTCTTTCTCTCTTCCGCTTTTTCTCTCCCCCTGCTGTTTCTCTCTATCACTCTCTCTTTCTCTCTTTCTCTCTTTCTCTCTTACTCTATTTCCCGATTGTTCTCTCTCCTTTGGTCACTCTTTCTCTCGTTCTCTGTCACTTGTCCTCGGAGCGAGTACCCATCGTCGTATAAAAAGAGCTCGCAGCGTCTCAGTACAAATTCAAAGAGAAAGTTCAATTGAAGATGCTGCAATGTAAGGCTCGGCACGTGCGTGAGACAAACAAATTAATGCCAGAACATTTTTCATGTTCCCATTAAGAACAACAAAAAAATCCTCAAGTTCTGCGAGCAAATGGGAAACAAAAAGTCCCATCGTATGAATATCGGTGATACTGTCTATATATGAATATATTCATTAGTCTCTGTTGGAAAATAGAGAATGGAATAGTACGAAAGAATTCAATTTTTTGCGTTTTTCGTAAAATTTGACGAATCACATGGACAAGTGTGGGTGAGTGTGCGTGCGCGTGTCTAGAGTGGACGAAAAAAGTATTTGCACACCTCACCGTTCCGAAATGAGTCTTCGGGAAAGCAAAATAATTTGGTAAATTATTCTGTGCGATAGCTCATATCAAAGTCAAACACTGTATGTTAATTTCAATGTAAGTAACGTAGATTAATGGGCAATTTCCAAAAATAACATAGTAAAATGCGTGGTGTGCAAATATTTCATTTCATTCATCGTACGCACCAATACATATATTTGGAAATTTCACATTTCTAAAAAAATTACATATTCCAAAAAATGGCATTCTAAAAAATAACGTACTCTGAAAAATAATGTATTCTACAATAGTAGCATACTCTGTAAAAAATAACTTTCTAAAAAAGAACATATTCTAAAATAAATGACATATCCTGAAAAAGAACATGTTCGAAAAGATTACATATTTCAACAACATATAATATTCTAAAAAAACAATGATATTCAAGTTCATATAGTTGGAATGCAACGAAAATGCAGTTTTTTCGTATTAGCGTTTTTTCTGTTGAAAAATTTAGGCTGCGAAAATTACTGTACCAATTTTAAAAATTCTTATTAAAAATTTATAAACGAAAAAAAAATGATTTAAAAAATGATAAAAATGAAGAAATGAAAAATCAAGAGGAATCTTCGTCGCATTCCAACGATACAAACTTCAACACCATACAACAAATATTTTTGAAAACATGTCCTTATATCGTATTTTTGCAGATTGTTTTATCGGTATAGTTGATTTCAAATATAAAAACCAGAAATATCCAGAAAACGGATATAAAAATGCGACATGTATGTGAAGTATTCCACGTGAATCCGTTGGACTTTTTCCCTGATCCCCGCCAATTTGATTAATTTTTTTTATCTGATTCCATTGACTCCAAAAGACACCCTGTTTTTTAAACATTTTTCGAAACAACCCTTAGTAAAAAAGAAAAATAATCTCCGAAAAAACCCCGATTTAAAAATCTGAAAAAATTCCCAAAAATGGATGGTTATATTTTAAAGAATTTCAAGCTATTACCCGCAGTGGAAGTATGATTTTTTCTGTTCTTTCTGAGCGATTAACGTTAAAAAAAACCGCCAAAATTCAAGAACCGCTTACTTCGGGCGGATACTTAAATATAGTGATACTCACAATGAATATTTCCACCATTTTTTAATAACCAAATCACAATCAGGGCCTTGAACAGTTAGCAGTCAATTTTTCGGATTTTTTTTAACGTCAACCGCTCAGAAAGAACAGAAAAAATCATACTTCCACTGCGGGTGGTAGCTTCAAAATTTTGACATATAATCACGCATTTTTGGGAATTTTTTCAGATTTTTAAATAGGAGCGTTTTTTTTCGGAGAATTTTTTTTTTGACTAAGGATTGTTTCGAAAAATGTAAAAACGTTCAGTGTGTCTTTTAGAATCAATGGAATCAGATCAAACAAAAATGGACTCGTAACAAATGCGGTCCATCCTTTAGTTCAAAAACATTTTTACGTTGCTTCAGATCGAAAGCGGACATTTGGGTGTTCAATTTTCGTGCACCACCCTGTATGTGTATTTAATTTAATCGATTTTACCGGAGTTTCCGTAAAATTGGCCGTACCTCGCGGCGAATCTATACGCATATATTGTATACCTCGTCACAAAGATAGATTAATTGCGCATATTTCAATGAGAGATAAAAAAAAAGCTGACGACAGGCGCGGTCTGATCGTATGACCGATTGGAGCTCTCGAAGCTTCGGGGATTTATCGTAAGTGCACATCAGACGAGTTATAATATATCGCAGAGCTCGCGGCGCTGAGAATAAAAAAAACATATACTGATAAAAAAACGTGTGCGAGTGCTTGACCGAGATTTGCTTGCCACGCGCGATTCGATATCATCCGATTATGAAAAGACCATCGTAAAAGGATTAACCAACTCGATCCGATTGTGTGAAATTTTCGAATTGATTAAAGATTAAATAGTGTTGAATGTTCGAATCCTCGGGAATCGTATAGGCGTGCACATTTGTAGAGTTCGACTCGTTGAGATTATCATTGTGTACATATGTAGGCTTGGGGAATTTGATAATTTATAGTTGCCTTTATTTCCACTTCTGTAATAATTATCTCCCCCTCTCTCTCTGTCTGGCTCTTTCTTTCTGACGCCAACCATACGAAGAAAACTCACACATTCACTTACTCGTTATAATTATACTTGTGCGGCGACGCCCCGTGTTCGTTGTCATTGTAGCGAATAACTCATCATACTGGCTTGCATAAAACAAACAGATTATAGCTCGATACCCAGCGAAGTTGCGCACATACATTGTATTGTATTTATACTAATTTTATGTAGCCGACCATTCGTCGAATTAATCGAATTGACTCCATTGAATTAGAGTCAAACATAATTTATTCGATCATTCTCGATTATTTTTATCGATAATTCGAATTAATCAGAATTCAATCACACGGCATTCGATTATTGTCAATTATTTTAATCGCGAATTCGAATCCATGAGAATTCAATCATAAGGTATTCGATTATTGTCAATGATTTCAATCGCGAATGCGAATCGATAAGGATTCATTCACAGGGCATTCGATTATTGTAAATTATTCAAATGGTGAATTTGAATCGTTCAGATTCAAGCACAATTCATTCGATTATTATCCATTGTTTTAATCGTGAATTCGAATGAACGGCAATTCAGCCGATTACTTACGATTCTTTTGGTCGTGGATTCAAATAAATCAGAGTTAATTCCATTATTCTCAATGATTTTAATTGTGAATTCAAATCAATCACAATTTATGCGATTATTCGGAATTATTTTAAGGCGTTACCCCCACTTGTAGCGAAAAAAAAGGCCTTTTTCATGAATTTTTTTAAAGAAAACTACAAAAGTTTTTTAATCGATCAATATACCATCTTAAAGAACACATCTTGAAGAACTTTCAGTAATTTTTTTATTGAAAAATATTACATCGTTTAGTGGCAAATGGCCGTCAATGAAATAATGTTTTTATATACACGGTTTGCGGTGACCAACATTGCGGCGAAGTGGATCATCTGAAAAAAAAAATGCGGATGGATTTAGTCAAATATAAGTATAAACTAGTCTTTAATCGAAGGATTTTAAAAAATATTCATTTTTCACAAAATGGCGGACATTCAAAGTTAATGGTTCGATTTTAACGAAAAAAACCGGCCGTTTTTTGGCTATAAAACGGCCATTTTTTCGAAAAAAAAATCGAACGATTAAAGACTACATTTTTATGTATTGAATAAGCCTGCAAAGTTTCAAGATCGGTTCATTGGTGTTCGAGTAATCTTGGTCACCGACTTCAGAAATGCCATTTTGAGAAAAACGCGTTTAAAGTTTCTCTTTCAACGCTCTTTCAACGCGGATTCTTCTCTTTCAACGCTCATACTCAATTTTGTTCGGATCGACTTGAAATTTTCAGGACATATTCTCAGATACTTGTACTTAAAAAAATGCAATAAAAAAAATCGATTTTTTCAAAATCGCAAGTGGGGGTAACCCCTTAATCGTGAATCCCAATCAGTCACAATTCATTCGATAATTCTCAATTATTCTAATCGTGAATTCGAATCAATTATGATTCGTTCGATTATTTTCGATTCTTTCAATCGTGAATACGAAGAAACGACAATTCATTCGATTATGCTCAATTATTTAAATCCTGAGTTCGAATCAATTACAATTCATTCGATTATTGTCAATTATTTGAATCGTGAATTCGAATCAATTAAAGTCTATCCGATTATTTTCGGTTCTTTTAACCGTGGAATCCAATTAATTACAATTCATTCGATTATCAACCATTATTTTAATCGTGAATTCGAATCAATCACAATTCATTCGATCATTATCAATTATTTTCATCGTACATTCAAATAAATTACAATTCGTCCGATTATTTTAAATCATTTTAATGGTGAATTCAGATGAATCGCGATTCATTAGATCATTCTCAATTATTTCAATCAATAATGCGAATAACTCTTCATTCTGCAATGCAAAACTTTAATTTCTTTACTTTCTCAGGGCTCGTGGGGTCAATCCTGAAAACGGCGGAGCACCCGATGAAAGGGCAAAGGCGCGAAAGAGCGACGACTTCTGCTTGGGCGATAGTGCGCGATGTTGACGCACAGAGCCAACAAAGACGTACAGTAATAACAGGCGTCCGCGAGCTGCCAGCTGGCGTTGAAACGCTACCGGGCAAATGAGTCAAGTTTGCATTGTCCCTTCAGTCGTCCTCGTGGGATCAAAGGACAATACTTTATGCACACAAACGTAATTCACACGACACTACGAGTCACAATCGCCCGAGAAGATTAAACTCTACGATAAACTGGAGACGCGATTTCGGAATTTCGGATTACAATTTTACGAGAGCGGGTGAGGAAATTCCTTTGTCGTATCTCTCTCTCGAGAGAGAGAAAGAGTACTCGAGAAAAAAGTCTCGCATTTCCACCACCATCGCCAAGTCAATCGGCCAGCGAATTCTTGCTCAGCGGAGAACCGCGTGGACTTGCGCGTGTGCATCAGTCGCCTCGAATCCGAACGACCGAGCGTGTCACGTTCTCTCGACTTTGCAAAGGAAAAAATAAAGAGCGGCACGCGGACACTCTCGTTACCCGCAAAACCGACGTTACTGTGCCGCGGAAAATTCACTCGCGTTAAATCATTCCCAAAAAAAAGTACGAGAAAATATAAACGATAAATGTACGCGTTCTTGTGATTAGAAACAAAAAAAAATAAATAACAATTGCGAAACTTTTTTTTCGTGATTAAAATTCAATATTATTGAATTATTCGAAGAGGAACGAGGCAAAAAGTAATTAAGTGTCAATTAATTTGACCCGTAAAGAAATATATGAAAGAGACTTTTTTTTCTTGTTTTCTTGTCATGAGAAAACAATTATTAAGCAACAGCATCGGAACTTTTTTTTCGGTATTGAAATTTAATGAAATTGAATTATTCGAGACGGACGGTAGCAAAATTTAACAATTAATCACATCAATTAAATTAACCCAACTAATTAATTTCGTTAATTGATCCAATTAATCCGATTCATTGAATAAATCCGATTTATTCTATTCATTAAATTAATCGCATGAGTTCAATCGATTCAAATCGTTTAACCCAATCTACTAATCTAATTAAATAAATGTGATTAATTAAATTAATTCGATTGAATTCATTCCATTCATCCGGTGAATTCGATTAAATCAAATAAACTAAATAAATTCGATTAATTTGGGTAAAACAATCTAATTTAATTCATTACATGAATTCGATTCAATTAATTCAATAAAATAGTTTTAAATTAAATAAATATTCGATTAAATTGAATTTTCCACATTCATTCATTTAAAAAGAGTGATTATTTTTTTACATTTATTTTCTTCTTTTAGGGGTTATTTTGCATTGCCTCGAACAACAGAGTTATTCCGTTGGTTCTGAAAGAAAGAAAAAAACGGGACTGAAACTTTTACGATTTCCACGTCAAATATTAAACTGACTCACGGAGGGCGAACAATTGCGCCAAAGTATAATGTTTCGTTAGACCAGCCAGTCGCTTAACGCGACAAGATAAAGCCCCAAGGATCGACTGTTTTTACTTTTGTGGTTCCGCAAACTCGAGTGGCTCGGGAATTGATGTATTTTTTATGAAAAAGAAATTAATTAAAAAGCGAAAGTTTATCATTGATTCGAGGATTGTCATATTCGGTAATGAGAGAAGCGACGAATCGTGCTGCGTGTAGTGCATCGAGGAGAGTCTTCGACTGATCGACCGCACACACGGCTTATCGAGATTTTTTTTCAGTTTTTTTTTTTCGTTCCGATAAATCGAGGATTCGCCTGAGCACTCGGGGTCACCGCCGAGATGTTGTAGGAAATGTTGATTTTTTTCGTAAAATATCCACGAATCGTATCGTTTCAAAGCGGAAGTGAAATATGTGAAGTCGTTGCGGATATCCGGAGCGGTGAACTCCCCGTACGAATGAGAATTTTTTAAATCCAAAATCTCGCGACAATTCGCAACTCGGGAAAGACGAAAATTTGGGGCGTGAGTGAAGTTTCGTCGCGGTGGCAAACGAAGGCGGGAAAATAAAAAAATAACTGAACGCCGGTCATGGCGAACTCGACGACGTCGGAGAAGAAAATTCGGGAGGAGAAGATAAACAACGGCAAACGATCGCGCGACGTTGAGGAGGCGAGGGATGAAGAGAAGAAGATTTGCGAGAATGGCGATTTCGAGGACGCGACGGATCCTTGCACGGGGCAACCGCCGCCACCGGACGGTGGCTGGGGATGGTTCGTCGTTTTTGCCTCGTTCATGATACACGTCGTCAGTGAGTACGAAACAAGAACATTGTACCTGAAATCCTTCAAAACCAACCGGGGGATTTCGTGCGAATTTTGGCAACGAAAATCAAAACTTGACGTTTCCAGTCGACGAAAAGGCAAAATGACATCATTCAGGCGTATTCGAAATGTTGCGAGCCGTCATCGTGAATAATGTAGACATTTTGTCGACAAATTGTTTAAAGAAATAATCATTCGAGGAATAAGCAATAACAAATTATTCGAAATATCGAATGGAATGCTTGCTTTTTTTAAAGGGGGGAGATACCTTTGGGCGAGGAAAAAAAGGCTGATTTTTATGATTTTTTCTGTAAAGAAATATTTCTTCAGAATTTTTGAGACTCAGTTATGTTTATTAGGGTGGCCCAAATTAGAGCTCTATTTTTCCTTTTTCTCACTATCCAATTATCTTCTTGACAGAAAAAAAATTGTTACGACATCTGCGAGAGGTCAAAAAATATTACGAGGTCGCTGCTCCCAAAAATTCAAGTTTTCATTAAAAAATCGATTTTTCTTTCGTTCCTTTCTCACCTATGAATTTGACGCTTTATTATTTTTAAATTAAGCTCGCGAAAGCTCTAGCCGGCCAATTAATATTTAGTGGTCGCTCAAGAGCTTTGAAATTTCCAATTGTCGCGAATTTTTTTTCTCTTCTCACTCATCAATTTATCACTTTGTAAAATTTTCAAAACAATTAATCCTTTTTTCCTTAGAAACGGATTTTTTAAATTTACCTCACGCTTCAACCCGCTAAAACAGGGGGCCTATAATTTTGTGTACGGACAAGAGCTTTAGAGAATTATTTTATGCGAACAAAGATTATAATTGTTGGGTTAGAAATGTGAGGTAACTTTGAAAAATCTGGTTCTAAATAAAAACGATTAATTGTTTTGAACATTTTACAAAGCGTCAAATTTAGGGGAAAGTATATTTTAAAAAATTGGAAATTTCGAAGCTTTCGAGCGACCACTAAATTTGCCTTGACCGGCTAGAGCTTCCGCGAGGTTAATTTAAAAATTATAAAGCGTAAAATTCATGGGTCAGAAGTGAACGAAAAAAAAATCGAATTTTTGTTGAAAATTTGAATTTTTGGGAAGCTCGGGCGACCTCTTAATATTTTTTCATCGCTCGCAGATTTTGTGATAATTTTTTGTTTTCTTCAAAGAAAATAATTGGATGGTGAGAAAAAGGAAAAAAAGAGGTGAGATTTCGGCCACCCTGATATTTATATTAATATGTATTATTTGCATATTATTGTTTATTTCGGGTGTCCCATTTTAATCTTACACCTGATATATTTCGAAAAAATTCTGCTCGGGTCAATTATTAAGGGGTATGCATAAACTTGAAGTTAAAAAAACAAGGCGATTTTCAATTTTTTTTTCCGTCTCAGGTATTGGTGTGATAAGTTCGATCTTTCGCACACAGACAGTACATAGTCTTGGCATGTCACCGTATTTGTTTTTATCGCAATATATATATAAACAACGTAATCATTGTCATTTAATCTCAGGAATGTAGCCTCGGCACGACTCGGTCGCGTACATGATTCCGGTAACTAGATTCATCTAAAGTACAAAATGAAAAAATATACTTTTAGTACAATGGTGAAGCTGCAAACCCACCGGATACTTTTTCGAAATTTCAAATTTTACATTAACTGCACTGTTTTGAAAAAATGTCGATTAAAAAAAAAATAACGACTTCAAATGTATGTTATTAGCAAACGGAGGAACATATGGAAAAATCATCCTGTCTTTCGATTAAATATATTATAAAATATGTTCAGTCCAAATTTGAAGTAAATCGGATAATTAAATTTTGAGATATAACGTAGGGGCCATTCATAAAACACGTGACGCAGTGAGGGGGGGGGGTCAGGCAAATCGTCACACTTTGTCACAGGGGGGTGGGAGGGGGGTCGAGCAAAAGTCACGAGACGCTATAAGCATATCAAATCTGGAAAAGGGTGATACTGAGACGCTGAACATTTTCTGTACTGCCCACCCAAATTTCCGACTACGAGGAAGTCGCAACTTCTCTGATATCGATTGAGACTCACCTGAAACATCCTCCCCGAGTAGAAATTTCTTAGGGTTAGCCTGACCAGGATCAGGCCCCGATCGGGGTGTGATAGGGGTAACACCTATCACGGACATCCTGATCCGGCCCCGATCGGGCCGGAAGTATTAAGGCCCTACATCAGGCTATACTAAAATGGCCCTACTAAGGCCGTCCCTGATAAGATCCTACTAAGGCTTTCCCCGATAGGGCCCTACCAAGGCTTGCCCTGATAGGCCCTACTAAGGCTTTCCATGATAGGGCCTTACTAAGGCTGTCCCTAATGTGGCCCTATTAAGGCTTTCCCCGATAGGGCCCTACCAAGGCTTGCCCTGATAGGCCGTACTATGGCTTTCCCTGATGAGGCCATAAATAGGCTTGCCCTATCCCTGCCTCAGCAGTCGCTAGATGCACATAACCTCTCATTTTTCACATGGAAACTTCGATTTTACAGCATCGTAGCTTCGGAGTTTCGATGCATTCCTGAATTCTATTTAAAAAAAGGTGCTGCTATAGACTGTCACGACAAAAAACGTTATGCAACTCGGATGCGCGTTAGAAGATTTCGGCAGCTTTGTAAGGCGAAGAGAGAGAGAGAGGAACTATATATATATATTTTTTTTTAAATTATTTTTATTATATATATAAAATATATATATATAAGGTTAAGTTTCAAAAATCTATAGCATGTTATTCGATAAACCTCTTTAATTGTCACAATGATATTAACTAATTGATATACTTGATGTGATACAACAAATAATTATAGGAATTCATTTGGTCTGTTATGCCATATCTGGGACCAAGATGTTACAAGCACTCGGTAGCATAGGGGCAGCGTGCCTAGCTTTGGGTAGGAAGGTACGAGGTTCGATTCCCATATAGGCGTAATATTTTCTTCGAACACAAACGTTTCAGCAGGCCAGGGAATGACGAATTATGATACAAAATCATTGTAGTGGAACTCTAAATTAAGTGGTTCATTCCATTTTGGTTTTTTGAAATATTATATGCATTTCTTTCTGATCAGGCAACCTGATAGGGGCCTGATCAGGAAACCAGATCAGGCCCATATGTGACACAACGTTACATTTCCTAGTAGGGCCCTTTCAGGCTGCCTTATTAGTGCCCTACCAGGGCAGTCAGGCAACCTGATCGGGCCCTGATCTGGGCCCCATCGAAATTTCTACACGGGTCGGGAACACATTGCATTCTAGGTGCATCGTGATAAAAGATTGTAAAATTATTTATTATTAATGTACGTGGGGTCGTCCATTAAGGCCTTAGGCCACTCTAGAGGCCGAAAAAACATGCTTTTTGGGGATTTTTTTTCAGAAAAACTACAAAATAAATCGAGATTACAAAAGGGGTGTTTATCATAAATATCGGTGACTGTATACAATAATTTTTTTGAAGCGATTAGTTTCAAAATGTCGGCTGTGCAGCGTTTATCTCGAAACTGCATTTTTTAAGTTGGCCGGAAACATAACTCAGACAATTTTCAACCGATTGACTTGAAATGTTGAATATATCTTGAAAAATACATCGTTTATGGAAGTACGTAGGATTTTTTTTATAATGCATAATTCATTTGTTATTAAAAATTATCTGACGATTGTTGAGGCAAATTTTTGGAAAGTGTAACATTTCGTCAGATAATTGTTAATTCTTTTTCCTTGTACAATTTTCGTATAAATGTTTAGGTCTGCTCAATATCTTCGGTGGTTCTTTATGGCTTCGGCTACGGGCAATACGAATAGGACATTTATGTTGTCCTAGAATCGTTTTTTTTCGTTATACACAATTCAATTCTTATAATGACGATTGTGACGAAAGAGTGCATTATGTAGAAAAACACGTTTGAAATAAAATATGTTTTTTTTTTAAATTGACAATAAAAAATGGCTCTTTCTTTTTTTTATGCTTGCTCCATTAGTAATGAAGATATGAACAAGGAACATTTTTATGAGAAAAATGGAACGATGAGTGAAAGGAACGAAACGATGAGTGAGAGGTGATGCGATTAATTTTCGTCGCTCATATCTTCATTACTAATGGAGCTAGTAAAAAAATTAAACATCTTTAAATTGAAATTTCTATCTATGAAATGCACTCTTTCGTCCCAATTGTTATGTAAAAAAATTTAATTGTAAGAAAGTGCCTTGGTGTATGGATGACTTGCTTGAGATAAAATCACAATGATTTTTCGTACCTTCATTCAGTGATTCCTGTACCGCATAACAATCAACCAGCCTGGTTGGACAAAGTCATATCAATGCCCTTAGAAACCATACAACGCACCGCGCAGCGCTAGAGCCGTAATGCAACGCGACGTTCTGACCTGCTCCACTAAAATCGTCATAACTCAGTCAATTTTTGGATTTTTTACGAAGTCTTTAAACCAAATCAAAAGCAAGACTCTACGCAATAGTAAAATAAAATGAACCAAAAATCGATTTTTTGATATTCCAAGGTTATGCATATTATGATATTCCACGGTTATGCATATTATGATATTCCGAGGTTATGCATATTATGATATTCCAAGGTTATGAATATTTTGATATTCCAAGGTTCCCTTAACCATAATAAGACTTTTAGGGTTCGAAGGGGGACGTTAAAAAAAAATTTGGTCTAAAATTCAACATGGCGACGTTAAGATGGTCAACGTGTGTTTTAAAAATGGGATCATGTGTTTTTTCACCAAAACATTTATCAGCTCAAAACTAACAACTTTCGTAGGAAAAGTTTTTTTTAATGATATCAGAACGCTTAAAACTCCGATAGAATACTACCCCGAAAGATCAAAACTCCGAAAGAATTTTACACGAAAGGCCAAAATCCCGAAAATCTGAACACTGTCACAATAATTCGGCTATGAAAGTTTTTAAAGTTTCAAAATTTTCAATAAATCAACGAATTATATCAAGCATTTTTTTTATTAAGGCGGTCCTCTAGTTTCTCGGCTGTTTTTTTACGGCTTTATCAATAATTTTTTACGGGCAAAGCATCGAAATAATCAATCTCATTGTTTTTACATAATCTTTATTGACATTTAAATAAGCTTTACAAATTTTTTGAAGTCGAAATATATAATAGAATAAAAGTTATAGTGGCCGACAGGAAGACATCAAGTAAAAGAGGTGCTTGACGGTGACCAAGATTGCGACTGTTCTGCTTATGTGAAATCAAAAAACCAAACGGCATTTTAATCTTCATATTTAAGACTAGCGATTGAACTAGAGTGAATTCTAAATTACAAAAATTGACTTTTTTATACACTTTTGAAAATTACATTCTATTTTTTACTCATTTTTTCTTAAGTTTTTCGCTCGTACAAAAAAAAACTATCGAAGCAATCATGATAATCCTAGTGCAATCGCTGGCTTATAACATATTAAAGATGCTGTATAAATTTGAACAAGATCGGTGCAGTAGTTTCTGAAATATCGTGGCCACCGTTTCGAAAAATGGTGTTTCGAGAAAAACGCGTTTGAAAGTATACCTGCTCCGTTCCAGGGCCGTAACTTGTGAACCACTTCGAATATCGAAAAATCCTTTGGCACACATTTTCTACACATGTTGAAGATGTGATTTATAAAAAAAGAAAAAAATCGATTTTTTCGACCCGAGAAACTAGAGGACCGCCTTAAGAAGTGATTTTGCGTCAATTTTGAAATCTGTTTAGGAAATGTTATACGTTCTACATGATTTACAGTCAAGTGTGTAGACTTTCGCTGGCATGATCTTGACATGGGGGCCGGGTTGAAATTACGAACTTTGAATGCGTCGACGGTTTAAGGGGGGATTGTCTTTTTTTCGCAAAATTTACCGCTTTTTGGGAATTTTTTTGTGAAGAAAGTATACAATGGAAAACTTGTGAAACTTGGCATATAGTTTTATTGATCTGTTTACTACATACAAAAAATTTTTTAAACAATTTCATCAAAAAATCCGCCTCCCACCCCCCTCGACGCGCGATGGTCCTTTTTTTATGGTGTGCACGATTACAGCCTTCACGTTCATCCTGCAACAAAAACCCAAAAAGCATTTTACTTTAGACACATATAGCTATCGTTCGATGAAGGGGAAAAAAAATTGACGATTTGGTGACGTTTTGAACTTGAAGTATCGATTTTTCGAAAAAAATTGATCGATTTTTTGTTATAAATAAAAAACTATTAAACGTATTGCTTTTTTGCTTCATCAAACGATAAAAGGATGTCAGCTGAGCATTCTGTCCAAATTTGAAGGCAATCGGTTGAATAGTTTTTGAGAAATCGTGCACACCATCAAAAATTTTGGTGAAATCAGATTTTTCGATGAAATTGTTTAAAAAATTTTTTGTATGTAGTAAAAATATCAATAAAACTATATGCCAAGTTTCACAAGTTTTCCGTTGTATACTTTCTTCACAAAAAAATTCCCAAAAAGCGGTAAATTTTGCGAAAAAAAAGACAATCCCCCCTTAAAATGCCTAATTTTCATGCTCTGACATTACAAGGTTCGTCAAGATCATGTCAGCTCAAGTCTACACAGTTGGCTGTAAATGATGCAGAACGTATAACATTGTCTAGACAAACTTCAAAATTGACGTAGAATCACTTCTTAATAAAAAAATTCTTTAAGATAGTTCTGTAGGTACACGTATGAGCCAAAAGTTTCGGTCGGAGAGTATAGTAACATCCAATGCCTATACGATGCTGTTGGTTGTAAGTTTTTGACAGAGCTTGTACCCTCTATGTGTCCCACTCATTCGCACCTTATGCACAGATAGGTCTCATACTCGTATAGAGAGCGGCGCTGTAATCGTGGCAACAGCGCGATTTTTCTGCAGTCATAGCGTTGAGCTTCCTACGATTCGTCTCGCGAAATATTTTATATAAATAAAAAAAGTGTGAAAATGTCAAGCCAAATGCGACATAAAGGAAAGTTTACAAGAAAAAAGCCGCTTGCTAAAAGACTGAAAGCTGTGGCAGCCATGTGTCAAGCAAATGCGGCTAAACGCGATGAGAATAACCATAACCTCAACGATCAGCAACAAAAATTCGCTGTCGAAGGACGTCGGATCGTGGATTTACAACATCTTGCCGACATTTTAAATTGTATTCGCTGTTACAAAGACAAATACGTGCATAAATACATACATAAATTGAACAAATTAAATTTGTTTGCAGAATAAATTTATTTCACATCCGTCTCAGGATTACTACAACTCGGGGAAAAAAATGCCATTCCGTTACAGATGGTTAGGCCCGAGTTCGGTGTGGAATAAAATAACCACTTTTCATGAGTCGATATCTCCGAAACTAAACGCTCAAAGTTTGTCATTTTTTTTTAATCCATCCCACAATAGTACTGCGTACACGTGTGTTTTTTATTTTGAAATCCTAAGATCCGCTTAGAACCTATATCGAGAAATGTGAGCAAAGTCCTATCGGTTTACGTGTTAGGTATAGAGATCGCGTAAAAAAATACCCACATTCAATTGCAATTATCTCGTGAACTAAACGGTGAATCGAATTTAATTTTTGGGCATCAGTCCATGAAGGTCATATCTACACCATACTAAGATTTCAGCTAATTCCTAAGATTTGACCAAAACTACAGAACTACCTTAAATAATTCGTCGATTGATTGAAAATTTTGAAACTTTAAACTTCCATAGCCGAATTATTTTTACGGTGTTCAGATTTTCGGAGTTTTGGTCTTGCGTGTAAAATTCTTTCGAAGTTTTGATCTTCCGGGGTAATATTCTTTCGGAGTTTTGAGCGTTCTGTCCATTCAAAGTTCGGAATTTGAACTCGGCCCCACGTTATCCGATAACTATTCCTACAAAACTTGTTAGTGCTGGCCTGATAAATGTTTTGGTAAAAAAACTCATGATCCAATTATCAAAAAAACATTTCGGCCATGGCAATGTCGCCATTTTGAATGTTGGATCAAAAAATATTTTTTTTATACCTCCCCCTTCGAATCTTAAAAGTTTTATTACGCTCAATACTTGATCGGAGGAGTATTTTTCGAGATAAATCAGGTGTAATATTAAAATGGGACACCCGGTATGTTATTGAGTTATGTTTGAGACTTGGGTATGTTTTATTACTACTTTTGGCTGTTAGGTGCTATTTTTTTTTATAAATCTTTAAAAAATAGTGGAGGTATGGCACGGTCTTCAAGCGGGTTGCGGCGGATGTTTTCAGACCGCGTGCCACGTAGCGTCGGTGGGATTAATCTGAAAAGAAAACCGGCGAAGATTTTTCTTTCATTAACACTCATACGCAGAATAAGCACAAAAAACTGAGACATTTTGAAAATCGATGAAATGGTACGCATTGAAACAAAAAAATTGAATTTTCCGAAAAAATGGCTACATTTCGCAACAAAAAATACTTTCTTTTTATTTTCAACAACATTTTGGGCCATATTTTGGAGAAGAAGGTTAGAAAGATTTATACAAAATTTCATCAGAATCGGTCGAATAGTTTTTTAGCTATACGTCAGGCCAGTTTTGGAAATGCGGTTTACAAGACCGTGCCATACTTCCGCCAATTTTAACGATTAATCAAATAAGAAATACCATCGAACATCAAAAAGTAGTAATAAAACATAACCTGATTTCCAAAAAGGGTGGAGGAATCTTTGCTTTTAATAAAAAGAATGATAATCAGCAAATTTTGTCCTCGTCTAAAGTTATCTCCCCCATTAATACACGTGATTTTTATCAGTATTTTCTTTTTTTTGTTTGGGTCCACTTTAAGAATTTTTTGAAATGTTGTATTTATGAAATTGTGTGTTTAACGATTTGGAAAATTACTTAAGCAATTCAGTACAAGAAGATTTTTTTTTAACGCCATTGTTCAACCATTTTTTTAGAATTACCGAAAAATAAATTCCAAAAAGAGGGAGAATTCTGAGAAAAAATTATAAATTCGCAGATATGTTTTAAACAATTATTTCTTCAGAATAATAAATTTTCGACATTATTCTAATTATTCGAAATCAATGTTCACAACTTCGATATGGCGGGATTTTTGTGGAATCGCGAAGTACAGAAATTTCGTTCAATCCAAACTTTTGGCTGCAACGGTACGAGTGACAAAATTTGCAATTTATTTCCCTAATATTGGAATTCGCGTTGAAAAAAACGCGTTTTTTCAATAACTTTGTTTCAAAAAATGTTCAACACGAAAAATATTCGCGTTGAGAAAAAAAAGTTCTCAACGCGTTTGTTTCTCAACTCGAATTATTATACTAAGTATTTGTCAGTTCGCAGGTTAGAGAATTTTCGCTCAAAAAATTGGAGAATGTCCCGGGCACTATCCAATTGGGGGCTTTCGGATAATTGCTCGTTTTGAAAAACGTACCGGGAAAACTTTGGGCAATATTTTCGCGAATCCCGCGTGGATACTCAAATAATATATATATTTTTTATTACTTGGATTCGGAAGTCCTCCACAACCGTCGAAAAGTGCGACCACTTATCTTTGAGTATTGATTTACAGTGAACATTATCATTTATAGGACACTTATCGGAAATATGTCGAGATAACACGATAAGAGACTTTTCAGCCGTCCGAATATCCTTTCGTTTCGTACTTTTACAATCGTGCGATCGCGATTTCATTAGAAAAAAATACGCACGTTCCAATGAACCCAGATAATCGACTGTATATTTTTCGTGATTATGTAGACCTGCCCTCGTCGTACTGACCGAATTGATCAAATATACAGGGTGACAATTACAAGATAGCCATACGTTTTTTGAGGGCCTGCCGCGGAGTTTCTGCTAATCTCAAACACCTTTTTCAAGCTAATTTCGAACACCTATTAAAATGAAATACAAATCTAAATATCTCGGAATACTACCAAATATTTGGTGGTGATTCGAGATATTTAGTTTTGTACCATCGCTACTGACCTTGAATGACCTTGAACGATTTTGACCCCCTGATGTTTTTATGCGTCTTGAGGTGCTCCACAAGATGATTGGAAAAAATGTACCATGCCATTAAAAAAAGTGGAGGTGACCTTCACTGTGCGTCAAAGCCTCTACCGAAGAAAAAAATTGCCGCATTTGATGGCCCCCTTCACACCGTACAAATTTTGTCTGGAACATTTTTCTGTGGCGTCGATAATTACCGAGTTATTTCGGGTGGCAGAAATAAGAGGGACACCCTGTATATATACAGGGTGACCAACATAACGAGTTACAGAGCAATAGCACTCAAACTATTGATCATATCCAAAAATGTTTCAGACAAAAGTTTCGGTGTTCGAGAAGGCCGTCATACTGTACCACCCTATTTTTTTTAACGGTGGAGGCCCTGGAGCTAAGTCAAGGTCAACTCGACTTTTAAATGGAATGGTATATATTCTTTCAACAATGTCAGTATGGATGATACAAATCTAAATATCTCAGATCACTACGAAACATTTGGTAGTGATCCGTGATATTTAAATTTGTATTTCATTTTAATAGGTGACCTTGAATGACCTTGAACTACTTTGACCGCCTAATGTTTTTTATGCGGCTTGAGGTGCTCCACAAGATGGTTGAAAAAATTGTACCATTCCATTTTAAAAAGTGGAGTTAACCTTGACGTAGCTTCAGCGCTTCCACGGATGAAAGAAGGGTGGTCCCGTATGATGGCCTTCTCAAACACTGAAACTTTTGTCTGAAACATTTTCGGATATGATCGATAGTTTGAGTCATATTGCTCTGTAACACTTTTTGTGCCTTACCCTGTGTATATATATATATATATATATATATATATATATATATATATATATGTGTGTGTGTGTGTGTGTGTGTGTGTGTGTGTGTGTGTGTGTGTGTGTGTGTGTGTGTGTGTGTGTGTATAAATTCATTCAAAGTTGTTAAAAAACAAAACAATTTGAAATAAAAAAATCATATGGGTGCAAATTCAAATAAAATAGTTTATATAAATGAATATAAATAAATTACCGACACTGGTACTTCGAGTTAAGCAGCATTGTGCACGGCTAATACTTGGAGCGGTGACCGCTTAGCCGTGCACAGGTTGGCGCATCAGCCAGCGAGCGGAAGGCCAATATTTCTGATGCCTTGGTGTAGATACTTGAGTTAAAGTCTGTGCACCAGAGAATCTAAAGAATATAAGGCCGTCTATACCGGTACGGATTTTCCACAGTTTCCCCTTACTCTCGGCAAATGCGGTATAGTGTAGCTTAAGGGAATTTCTCGCTTTAGACGCTAAAAAAGGCCATTTTCATGATTTTTTTTGATAGGTTTATATTATAGATATTGATATAAAAGTTGTTACACTTAATAAATACATTTAAATAAAAACATATTTATGTCACTGTTTATAGACGAAAATGGTAGTTTAAAAAATGTCCTAAAAAAGTTGTAGGTCTGTGCTGTTGATGAAATCTCGGATCATCCGAAATAAATAAATCAAACGGTTTTAAATTCAGTATGTTAATGGCTATAACGCATATCATACGACTTTTTATATTTGCAGAAATAACAAAATGGCGGACATTTTTCGATAGAACAAAAAAAAACATTTTTTCACCGTTTTTGACGAAAAAAAGTAAATATCGAAATTAAAAAAAATCCTTGATATGCGCTATAGCTATAGTTGTAAAGATATGTGGTCAACATTTCATAAGGATCGGTTTAGTAGTTTCGAAGATTTTATCAACAAGTCGTCGAAGAACGTTATTTCGAGAAAAACGCGTTTAAAGTTTGTTTGGGTTACATAGATACATTTTTTTAAATTTAATATATTTCGAAAGTGTATTTATTAAGTGTAACAGCTTTTATATAAATATCTATATTATAAACCTATAAAAAATGAATGAAAATAGCCTTTTTCAGCGTCTAAAGTAAGAAGACCCCTTAAGACGACTGTGGACGCAATGGAACGTTAGGTTAGATTAGCGAAGTGCAGGTAGGGAGTGATAGGAGAGGGTTCGCGATTTGGATGGGTTATACGTAAAAACCCGCAAGGGTTATACGTTGGAACTCAGGAATAAATTGAGACCTCAATATAAAAATAAATTCACGTAGGAGAATTCCGTATTTATTTATTTATGACTTACATGCGAAATTTTACATAAATAAAAACACATAAACCAATTCCAGTCGGCGAATTTCTTGCGAACGTTTTGAAAAATGACCGAATGACTTAATTTTGCTTAAGTATTATTTAAAAAAATTGTCAATTGAGTGTGCGTTTACTTCTACGAGATAATGACAGGTTTGATTCCGTTTCGCGTCTATTCCGTGCGGCCCCTTTATTTGCTCCGCAACTTCGCATACTTCTGTCCTTTATCTACCTCACGAATTTTTCTGTAGTCTCGTCTCATCGCCGAGAAAGGCAATGAGTGTCGTAAGATTGTATCGTGCGATGAAATGACCGAGCCCGAAACAATTTTTTTTTCTCGAGTAAATTGCTCTGTTGATTATTATAAAATGGCAGAGTAATGAGGAAATTGAGGAATAATGAGAAAATTAGGGAATAATGCGGAAATTAAAAACAACGAGGTATTTAAAGAATACGAGGAAATTAAAAAAAATTAGGAAATCGAAGAAAACGATGAAATTCAAATAAAAAAGGAGAAATAAAGAAAACGGGGAATTTCAAGAAAATGGAAAAATTTTCGAAAATAAGAAAATTACAAAATGACGATATTGAAGAATATGTGAAAAAAATGTGAAAATGAAAAAAAAAATAGAGAAAACGAGGAAATTTTAAGAAATTACGAAATCAAAATAATACGGAAACAATATAGAAATTTTCATGCAATTTTTTTGTCATATCCTTTTTTGCAGCTGACGGGGTGACGTATTCGTTCGGAGTTTTTTACCTCGAGCTTTTGTATTATTTCCACGAGGGTAAAGGAGCCACAGCATGGATCGCATCGATTCTCGTAGGCGTCACATTATGCTCTGGTAAGACATTTTTTCTCTCCGTTTCGAAGGCGCGAGTCGTGGGGAATTCCCCCCAAGGGCTTTTCCTCCGATTCTTGCGAGCCGAGAAAATTGGAATTTCCTGCTTCCTCAAGGCAGCGAGGACAAAAGTCGTTCTCGCGAAGAAGTTCTATAAAAATTATAATTCCTGTGGGGACAATAAGTCAAGATTTTTGCAACGTAGAAAAATCTTTTTTTCATCCCAACAATCTTCAAAAAAAAAATTGTCGATCAAATATGAGAGATTAAAAAATACGTATTTTTTTGCAGGTCCGATATCGAGCATTTTCGTGAACAAGTACGGTTGTCGACCGGTTACGATCGCTGGCTCGATACTGGCGAGTTTGTGTCTCCTGCTGAGTGTCTGGGCACCGAGCGTCATCGTTTTGTACCTCACCGTCGGTCTCGGCACAGGTGAACATTCATTCTACCTCCTATCACTCGTTTATCAACGATGTTCAAGTTTGCAACGTTGGAATACACTACATTTCTTCTTGACGTCCCCTGATTGTTTTTTGGCCTATCAAAGCCACGAGATATGACCCAAACACTTTTAAGGATTGTCAGATATCTAGAACCTAGAACTACGAGAAAACAATTTGGTTGGTAGAAATGGAGTAATTTAAAAAATAAAATAATATAATTCAATTTAGTTAATGCAAAATTTTTTTTTTTTCAATAGTCGACTTATCAAAGTTTATCCGGTCGTTTTAGAATACGAGAATCACTCAAACTTTTTTCCACAATTTTTTTTATTCCTCTACACCCTCAATCGTGTAAACAAATTTGAGCGAGAACAAAAAAAAAGAATTTTCCTCGCGTTACAATGAGTTCGGTTAATAGAAGTAGAGAAATTTTAATAATTAAAGAATTTGATGTAATTTAGTTAAGGCGTTACCCCCACTTGTAGCGCAAAAAAAGGCCTTTTTCATGAATTTTTTTAAAGAAAACTACAAAACTTTTTTAATCGATCAATATACCATCTTAAAGAACACATCTTGAAGAACTTTCAGTAATTTTTTTATTGTAAAATATTACATTGTTTAGTGGCAAATGGCCGTCAATGAAATAATGTTTTTATATACACGGTTTGCGGTGACCAACATTGCGGCGAAGTGGATCATCTGAAAAAAAAAATGCGGATGGATTTAGTCAAATATAAGTATAAACTAGTCTGTAATCGAAGGATTAAAAAAAATATTCATCTTTCACAAAATGGCGGACAGTCAAAGTTAATGGTTCGATTTTAACGAAAAAAACCGTTTTTTGGCTATAAAACGGCCATTTTTTTTTTCGAAAAAAAAATCGAACGATTAAAGACTACATTTTTATGTATTAAATAAGCCTGCAAAATTTCAAGAAGATCGGTTCATTAGTGTTCGAGTAATCTTGGTCACCGACTTCAGAAATGCCATTTTGAGAAAAACGCGTTTAAAGTTTCTCTTTCAACGCTCTTTCAACGCGGATTCTTCTCTGTCAACGCTCATATCTCAGTCAATTTTGTTCGGATCGACTTGAAATTTTCAGGACATATTCTCAGATATTTATACTTCAAAAAATGGCAATAAAAAAAATCGATTTTTTCAAAATCGCAAGTGGGGGTAACCCCTTAATGATTCAGAACAACGAATTTCTCTGAATCGTCAAGTTTTCACTCATCATCTTTCAATTATCATTTCAGTTATCATCACAATGATAATTTACCACTCTGCCATCTTTAAAAAAAAATTGCGTTAACAACAATACAACACAATGATTTTCGTCGCGTTCCAACGAATTTGGTTAATAGAAATAAAGAAATTAAAAAGATAAAAAATAATTTTCCTCAATCATGAACTTTTCGAAAATTTTCCGGCAGTTTAAGGCTAGGAGCTTCATTCAAACATTTCTTTGACCGATTTTTTCCGAGTTCTCCATATCATCAATTAAGAAAAAACCGTTCGATAACAAAAATAGAAAATTTCGTTGCGTTCCAACGATGCAAACTTCAAGGCAATTATCGCGCCTTGTCGAACGTTAAATCGTCGACCGCGTACAAGCTTCAATCTTTCTCAATTCGATTCGTTTCAAAACTGCAAACTGAAGCGAGGAATGAATTCTCAACATGTGCAAGGTAAGAGTCAGAGTCTCGTCGTCTCCTTATGAATGCGTTGGAGAAAGACCAGACAGGGTTTTTTCTCGCTCTTTTCAGCTTTGAACATTTTTCTTGGTCGCTTATCAATAATCACGAGTAAATTATCGATACAGCGATACATTGTTGCGTTTTGTTTAGGTCTCGGATTCGGCCTGATATATTTGCCGGCGATCGTGAGCGTGACGTGTTACTTCGAGAAGTATCGGTCGCTGGCGACCGGTATCGCGGTATGTGGCTCGGGACTGGGTACTCTCCTGTTCGCGCCGTTCATCGAGTATCTCATCGGCGCCTTCGGCTGGCGGGGGGCCATGATGATCACGTCGGGAATCGTACTCAATTGCATTATATTCGGTGCAATGTTCAGGCCCCTCGAACCTCCCAAGCAGGTGGTTTCCGTTCCCATGCAGGTGCTTAATTTTCACGTGACAATTTTTTCTGCCATCGTCCGATTTTCGTGACCATTTTTTTTTCTTCGACATTACGATTTTAGGTGAGAAAGAATTGTTGTTTTTTTTTTCAAGGAAATATTTCTTCACCATTTTTTAAACTTACGGTATGTATTATTACTACTTAGGGCTGTTACATGGTATTTTTTTTCTTGAAAAATGGCAGACGTACGACACGGTCTTCTAAACAGGTTGCGGCGGATGTTGTCATACGGCGTGACACGTAACGTCGGCGGTATTAATCTGAAAAAAAACCAACAAAGATTTTTCTCTTATTAACACTCATACGCAGAATGTGAACCAACGAAAAGTGATAAATGTTGAAAATCGATGAAATCGTACGCTTTGGAACAAAAAGATTGAATTTTCCGAAAAAAAATTGGCCACGTTTGCAATAAAAATATTCTTTTTTTTTTAATTTTCAAAACCGTTCAGGGTCATGTTTTAGACAATAAGGTTAGAAAGATTTGTAAAAAATTTTATCAGAATCGGTAGATCAGTTTTTTAGCTATGCGTCACGCGAGTTTTGAAAATGCAGTTTAGAAGATCGTGCCGCACCGCCGCCATTTTCAGACATTAATATTAAAAAGTACCATATAGCAGTCAAAAGCATTAATAAAACATACCCTAGGTCTAAAAAATGGATAAGAAATCTTTCCTGTTAAAAATTCATCAGGAAAATCAAGAATTTTGTTCCTCGCCTCAAGGTATCTGACCCCTTAACGGAGACTTTGTCCTTGGAGTGCCATATTTCAGGTGTTTACATTTTATTTTTTTTTTAAAGGAAACGAGTAAAGCTTTTTGAGTGCGGTTTTTTTCTTGCTTTTATTCATGATATACAGAACGTTGAAAAAAAATTTTTTTTGAAAAAAAAACCAAAATGGCGTTCGTTGCAGCTCCGCGAAAACAGGTCCTCAAATCGCGGAAGGTAAACGGCTGACATCACTGCCCCCTCTTTGTTGATCTGAAACACAAATTCAAAGCATATTATCAATCTGTGACCCTTTGGTCATGGAATGACGGATGGGTTTTTCGTTTGGTACAAATTTCGGAAAATGGCGGCAAAAAAAAATCGAATTTTCGCGTTTTTTTTCGCATAAAAAGATAAATAATAAATGCAAAAATGTATCTATCGAAAAAACGATCCGTCATTCCGTGAAGACATATTTTCTGAGTATGCTCTCCAAATTTCAGGTCGATATGTTAATTACAGCGGTCAGGAGAATGTCAGCCATTTTTAAAAACGTGTTTTCGAGAAAAACGCGTTTAAAGTTTTGTAATGTGTTTACACAAATGTGTTTATAATTACCGCTAATCGGCAATGCCTGGTCCATAGAGGCATCCCTCCTCTTCTAGCAGCTCATTTTGAGCCGCTAACATCTCCCGCCGATTTCAAGGACAAAGTCTCCCTTAAAGAAAATAATAATGATAAAACTTGGAAAAATGTGACGAGCAGACGAATTTTCGTAATGGCGATTTTTTTTATTCCATTTTATCGTTGGGCGTAATAATTAATAGCGACTTATCTTTTATTACGCGCCACTGTAATTTACCAATGATTCAGAAGGGCCCTGCTTATGCCCCCACAAAATACGGCCCTTCGCGCAAGGAATGCTTTAAAGACGTGCACAATGCGCTGTCTCGTCGTTGCCTCTATGATTTTTTTTCTCCGCGATGCCAATATCAAAGCGCACTGACATTCTTTGGTCGACGGCAGGACCTCTTGAACAACGGTAAGCCTGCAACGAGACAGCCGAGCGATTCGAAGCTCCACAACGGGTTCGGTCGGCCGCGCAGCGTCACCAACGTCAACAACGCCAAGAAGCATCCTCCGTACCGCAATGGCGATGACACAGCGAACATCATGAGGGTGGCACTGAGCCAACCGATTCTTATGGCGAAAGAGCTCGGCCATCATCAAGCTCATCCCGATTCCGGCGTCGCGTCGTTCGGCAGCGGCGTCATGAATCGCAGGGACGTCTTTTATCAAGGCAGCTTCGAAAGCATTCGCAAGCGATCGTAAGTGCAAGCACGTCGTTTGTCGAGCCAATGCTCCGATAAATATTCCCGGCACGTTAACGCTTTCAAATTTTGTTGTTTCTATCGAGAAAATTATCTCGGCCAATTTTTGTTGCACAACGTTCACAAAAAAGAAGTCTTGCTCGCAATTGCGCTTTAGGCGCGGAAAAAATGAGTGATTTTCATGATTTTTTTTAAGTATAGATTTCTTCGCCATTTTTGAGGTTTAGGGTATGTTTTATTTCTATTTTTAGCTTTTACACGGTATTTATTTTTATTGTCCGTTAAAAATGGCGGGAATATGGCACGGGCTTCTTAACGGGTTGCGGCGGATGTTGTCAAACGGCGTGAAATGTAGCATCGGCGGGATTAATCTGAAAAAAAAAACCACGGAGATTTTCCTTTCATTAACACTCGTACGCAGAATATGAACCAAGAAAAACTGAGGAATGTTGAAAATCGATGTAATGGTACGCTTTGAAACAAAAAGATTGAATTTTCCAAAAGAATTCTATATTTTGCCATCTTTTTTTTTCAAAATCATTCAGTCATGTTTTAGACAATAAGGTTAGAAAGCTTTATACCAAATTCTACCCGAATAGATCGATTCGTTTTTATTAGCTATACGTCACGCCAGTTTCGAAAATTTAGTTCAGAAGACCATGCCGTACCTCCGCCATTTTGAAAGATTAATAAATAAAAATATCACGTAACACCCGAAAGTAGTAATAAAACATTCACTCATCAGGAACATCCCTCAGGTGACACCCTTCGATTTTGTTGAAATTTGCATATGTTATAAAGCACCGAAAAGTAAGCGATACGTATTTTTTTTCTATCGGCGGAAAAACGGTTTTAAGAGGTGAAACAAAGCCTCGAAAATAGGGGTGTTTTTCGTTTTTCGTCGATAACGTTATCGTTCTCATCCCCAATGTATAGTGCACAAAAAAATAATGTTGCAATTTGAAATTTTTTAATATCTCGTGCCGATAAAACGTTATCGACGAAAAACGAAAAACATCCCCATTTTTTAGGGTGCGTTTCAGCCCTTAAAACTGTTTTTCCGCCGATAAAAAAAAATACGTATGGCTTACTTTTCGGTGCGTTTTAACATATCCAAATTTCAACAAAATCGCAGGGTGTCACCTGAGGGATGTTCCTTGTAAGTTTAAAACATGGCGAAGAAATCTTTCCTTTTAAAAAAAGTTATGAAAATCAGCAATTTTTTTCCTCGCCTCAAGGTATCTCGCCCCTCAAAGAATTATACGACTAGCTCGAAGTAATCATTGACAACCACAAGACACTCGATGAGCAATCGATTAATTGTCATTCTAGGGAATCGTTTGCGTGCAGTGACGAGCACGTAACGAGACGAAGAGCCTCGCTGAGAAGTTTGCCGAACGGCACGTCTCACAAGCAAAACGACACTGGCGAGTGTCATCCGTGCGCAGACGAGACAGTGGGGATTTTTCATCAGATGCTGGAATTGTCCTTGCTGAAGGATCCGGTCTTTTTGTTGTTCACGCTCTCCAACTTTTGCACGAGCATTGGATTCAATGTGCCGTACGTTTATTTAGTGGTAAGAGGTCCTAACGAGCTTGCATCATCGTTATTTTGCAATTTTGCATTCGTCATGCACTTTGGTCTCTTTCCTGTTGCGCTGTGATTGCACTCGCACGAGGGCACAAGGAAACTGTGGAAAACCCGGGTCGATAAAGGCTCTTTTCGCTGAGTTTTCGTTGATGACCATATTTCAAATGAGATTTTTATTTACTGATGAGACAAAGATCAGAATATTTATTGATTTTATTTTCTCCAACGTATATCCTTGCGGGTTTTTACGTATTACCCTTCCCAATCCCGAACTCCCTATTCGCCCTTCGCTAATCTATACAAACTACCGTTGCGTTCACAGACGTCTTAAGGGGTCTTCTCACTTCAGATGCTAGAAAAGGCTATTTTTTTTTGATAGGTTTATTTTATAGATATCGATATAAAAGTTGTTACATTTAATCAATACACTTTTGAAATACATTAAAAAAAAATGTATGTGTTTATGTAAGCCAAACAGACTTTAAACGCGTTTTTCTCGAAACAACATTTTAAAATCTTCGAAACTACTGAACCAATCCTTATGAAACTTTAACCATATATTTTTTACAACTATAGCTAAAGCACATATCAAGGATTTTTTAAATTTTGATATTTACGTTTTTTTGCCAAAAACGGTGAAAAAATACGTTTTTTTTTGTTTTCGAAACATGTCCGCCATTTTCTTATTTCTGCATATATCAAAAATCGTATGATATGAGCTATAGCCATTAACATACTGAACCGAAAACCGTTTGATTTTTTGTTTCCGATGATCCATCCGAGATTTTATCAACAGCGCAGACTTACAATTTTCGTAGGACATTTCTTTAACTACCATTTTCGTTTATAAATCGTGACTTGAATAAATAATTTGTTTTAATGTATTTCGAAAGTGTATTTATTAAGTGTAACAACTTTTATATCAATATCTAGAATATAAACCTATCAAAATAATTCATGAAAATAGTCTTTTTAGCGTCTAAAGTGAGAAGACCCCTTAAGCTAAAGTATACCGCATTTTCCGAGGGTACGGGGAAACTTTGGGAAACCCGTAACGGTATAGACGGCACTATAATCGAATAAACTTCCGAACAGCTGTTACTTCCGATTCAGCTGAAATTTTGCACAGGCCTTCATTTCGACAATATAAGTCTTTGGACGAAGGGATTTTCGACGTGTGGTAATAGTCTTCGAAATATCGAATTTTGAATGCTGATAAAGTAACGCGCGTGTATATCTGCTATTCCTATTTTATCGACATGATCGGATACCAAAGAAGCCCAAACAAGATTCACAAGGTCCAAACAAACACAAACAATCCCAAGCCTTAAAACCCAAACACGTCTAATCAAATCCGACAAAACCCAAACAAACACAACTAAGCCTGAACATTGTCAAACAAAACCCACGAAATCTAAACAAACATAACCAAACTCAAACAAACCCAAGCAATCCCAAACACGCCCTGGCAAAGCCGACAAAACTCAAGTAAATCTAATTAAACCCAAAAAAGCCCTATAAAACCCCAACACAACCCAAACAAAAGTCAAACAAATACAACCAAGCTCAAAAAAACCCTACAAAAGCCAAACAAATACAACAAAGTCGAACCAAACCCTGCAAAAGCCAAAGAAACACAGCCAAGCCCAAATAAGCCCAAACAAATACAACCAAGCACACCCAAAGCCAAACAAACACAGCCAAGCCCAAACAAATCCAAACAACCCCTACAAAACCCGAACACAGTCAAGCCCAAACAAACCCAAACCCAATTAATTCCCCAAAATCCGAGCCAATCAAAACAAGCTCACCCTGAATTTCTTTGTGTTGGGTTTGCTCGAGTTTTGTGACATTTGGTTTGGATTTGCTTGGGTTTGTATGGTATCCGATTATGTCGATCAAGTGTTTGCTTTTCCCGCTGAGCGGTCACCACTCCGAATATAGACCATGCACAACGCTGTTTAACTCAGCGTACCGCCGGAGCCGAACTCGGATCGCCTAGCCACCAGTGTTGGCGACAAAGACATCAATAGTTGTTTTCCATTCTAGGCCCAAGCGGAAGAACGCGGAATAAACAAGGACGTGTCAAGTTATCTGTTGGCTGTTATCGGCATAGCCAATACCGTTGGCCGTATAGCTCTCGGTTACGTGTCGGACAAGCCGTGGATCAACCGTCTTCTAGTCTACAATCTCTGCTTGACCTTGTGCGGGCTCTGTAAGACAAATATATGTATATATAACTATATTAAGGTGATTTTGAAAGATCGACATTTATTTTCACATTCCCCTATTCAGTAGCTGCAGAAGGGTGAAATAAGACGCCTGTTAAAATATAAGCGTTTAATATTACTATGTATAGGTTCCTGGTCGCAATTTTCTATTTCGCATGCTAATAACATGGAGAAAAATTTGCTTGCTACTTTTGACTTGTATAACTCGTCAACGGGTAAACGTACAACAATGCCCGGGATATATTTTTATAGGAAATTGAAAGCGCTGTTAGAAGAATATCATCGTTTTATGATAAATGTACTCTTTCATCAGTTATTTCAGATCAAAGTTGAAGTTATGATAAATTTAAAAAATGTTCCATTTTTGCGGCGAAAATATTAAACTTATAACAAAATATAATAGGATCATTTTTGTAGATCATTTTATTTTCTGTAAAATCATGTCATTAGACAAGGGAAAAAATTAATTCGTTTAATAGTTAACGGCTTTACAATTTCATTTTTTGGAGCAAACGTGCTATTTCCGTGAAATTGATTGTTATATTACCCAAAAACATGAATAAATAAACGCCATTTTTTATAAAGTTACTTTTAATAATTTATTTACATTATGAAAAAATTATTAAGAATTTTTTTGCAAAACTTTTATGTTCAACCCGATCAGTATAATTCTTTCATGTTCAACCTGATCAGAGTAATAATAGGGAATTCGTCCCCCCCCCCCCCTCCCTCAAACCCTTGATTATCTCGCACGCTACACTGACCGGGTTAAAATTAAAATATTTATTGTTTTCGAAAAAATTATAAATAAAACGAAGAAAATATTCACGCATTTTACAATTTTCATCAACAGTAAACATGAAAAAGTAACTTGATAAAATTGGCGTCTTTTTGTTTATATTTTTAATTAATATAACAATTAATTTCGTGGAAATAGCAACTCTTTTCCAAAAAAATGAATTTGTAAAGCCGGTAACTATTAAACTACCGAATTTTTAAAATGATTTAATAACATGATTTTATAAAAAATGAAATGATCTACAAACGTCCTATGATATTTTGTGATAAGTTCGATAATTTTGCCGGAAAAGTGAAAAAAAATGTAGAAATTCACTATAAATTCAACATTAAGGAGAGATATACACCTAGGAGCCAGAAAAAAGGTCATTTTGGTGAGATTTTTCATGGAAAACTATTTAAAATTTCGGATTGGGGATTTAATTATCTAAAAGTATATACATTCAAAAATATGTGTAATTTTATTTATTTAAAAATATCAAAAATATACAAGGATATTGTATGATCCTTGGAGCGTCGTAAAAAAATCTGCGCATACGGTACCCAGTGGCGTTTCTTCAAAAATCATCTGAAAAAAAAACCAAAAAGATTATTAAATTGGATACTATAATCTGGTACTTGTCATAGCCCATTTTGAAAATATCGATTTATGACAAAATAGCGGACGTTTGAACATAAATAGTGATTTTTGGGCCAAAAATTAGTTATTATTTTGCCTATAAAACAAAAACTAAATAACGGGAAAAAATCCTCTGACAAGTACTAGATAATGGTGTATAAAATAACCACAAAAAACCTCACGGCAATCGGTTCATTGGTTTTCGAGAAATTTTGGGTACCGATTTGAAAGACGTGGTTTTGAGAAAAACGCGTTTGAAAATTTGGGAATGAATAAATCATGAAATTTGTCAACTTACATGGAATCATCGATACCAGGCCCATAGTATAGGTCTTCTACGGTCGCCGGAATGTTCATAGCTTCTAAATCCTCGACCTCGACAATCTAGGTGTATATGTCTCCTTAACCTTGAATAACTTTTAAAGGAGTAGATTTACCATAAAACAATAAGAGACCTTTTTTATAGAGCGTTCAATTACCTACTATAAATATGTCGTGGGCATTATTGTAGGTTTACCCATTGGCGAGTTATAAAATTCAAAAGTCGCCAGCAAGGTTTTCTCCATGTTATTCGCACGGGAAATGGTAAATCGTGATGAGGAATATCTGAATATTTATATCAAGGGCTCATATGTTAACAGGCGTGTTGTTTAACTTTGCTGCAACTGCTGAATAAGGGACTGTGAAAAAAATGATGAATTTCTTTTAATCATCCTAATATACAGGGTGAACCATTTAATGAGACCACTCCAAATATCTCCGTTGCCTTTAGAGTGACGAAAAAAATGTCAGGAGGTAATTTGATGGATTTCGAAGGGCTGATACAGTGGTAAAAAGTCATTTTTGTCAAGGTCATAGTTTTTGCGTTCTCAAGGTCAGCAGTGGTTTTTCAAATGGGAACATGTTTTTTTTTAAATTAAGACATCGTATCTGATATTCAGACGAATCCACTGACCTATGATATCATGACCTTGAAATGATTTTTCACCAAAATACGCGTGCAAAAACGGCAAATCGTAATGGCATTGACAATCACGATTTCAAGAATATCCGAATAATGTACTTGAATTTTTTGTGCAGAAAATGTGAAAAAATGTTCGAAGTGACGGCCATTAACCTCGACACATTTTTTAAGACGTCGGATGAATGATTCTCTTGACCTTCGAATAGTTTCTGGTGTGGTAGCGGCGCAGCTTATCCAACGGATACCATAATGTCGATAATCGAAGATGTTTCTGATGTTTGTCAATACTGGCATTGTAACGTAGTAAAACTGTAGTAGAGTGAAGAATGTTTACCATCTACCAATATTAGAATCAGTAGACAAGTGTATCCATCCAAAGTAACATGTAATTACCGTATCGAAAATGGTTTTGTACAGTCACGCAGAGAAAGTGGAAATAATTCTGATTCATGGCGAGACCGGCAGAAACTCTGTGCAAGCGCAGGAACTTTATGCACAACGTTGTCCTGACAGAAATCAGCCTTCCCGTCGATGTTTCGATCGAATTATTCATTTATATTCCGTGAAACGGCCAGTGTCAATCCACTCAAATGGCAACGTCGCAGGAAGCAAAACAAACGATAAAACTGCAGATAAAATTCAATTACATTATCCGGATATTCTTATTGTCAATACCATTACAATTTCCCGTTTTACACGTGTATGTTGGTGAAAAATCATTTCAAGGTCATGATATCATAGGGCGTTGGATTCGTCTGACCGTCAGCTACGTCTTAATAAAAAATAAAAACATGTTCCTATTCGAAAAACCATTGATGACTTTGAGGACGCAAAATCTATGACCTTGACAAAAATTAATTTTCCACCACTGTATCAGTCTCCTTCTTACTGTACTAAAATACTGTATCCCTTCGAAATAAATCAAATGACCTCCAAACAGGTTTTTCGTCACTCTAAAGGCAACGGAAATATTTGGGGTGGTCGCGTTAAATGGTCCACCCTGTATATTCTCTCGGTGATTACGCAATCCACGCATTTTGTTTAATTTTTCGTTTTCTTGCTTTTTCCCCCGTAGCAACAGTATTAAGCGCATTTTGCGATTCGTTCGCGACGTTCGCGCTTTACGGAACAGTTTTCGGTTTCACGGCCGGTGCTTACGTCGGACTAACTTCCGTGATTCTAGTCGATTTACTAGGCCTGGACAGGCTCACCAACGCCTTCGGTCTCCTTCTACTCTTTCAAGGATTCGCGTCCCTTCTAGGGCCACCGATCGCCGGTAAATCGATCACTCGTCGTTAGCCCATTGTTTTCCTATGATTTTCTTCTATAGCGAAAATAGATGGTTTTTTTTTGTCAAACTCCGATGTACGAATTTTTCGTTATAAACTTATGTCGTTTTTATTTTTCGGCAGGTTGGCTCTACGACGCGCTGAATTCTTACAATCCTGGCTTCTTCGTGGCCGGTGGCATGATCGCCATAAGTGGAGTTATGTTGTTTTTCATACCGCCGCTACAGAGACGGCTGGCGAGAAAGGCCGAGAGGGAGAACAGGCTAAAGAGGATAGATGCTATGTCTTAGCGAAAAATAAATATTACTATATATTTTATCATTATCGTTATTATTATCATATCACACGAATCCCATAATTACGAGCGAAAGATTTCTCACGATTTTCGGGGTTTACTTTCCTTTTTTCTTTATCGAGACATGGAAATAACTGAAAAATAGTACGTAGACTTTTTTTTATACAATTTTCCATTGCTCTGTCTTTTTGTCTTCAGGAATAAAACGGAAGAGGCAGCAGGTTCCGAAAAAAACAAAACCCAAACAGAGTAACATTAAGGCTTAATACACCTGTGTGTGTATATATATATAACTATATTCGTGTATATTTATATATAAACATTCTTTATTTCTTGTTACTCTCTTGGCAACATTCACGAGATTCTTAATATCTATTCGTGAAACACTTCGCGCTGTTGAACATCGATAATTTAGACAACTGTTCGCGATACTGCTCGCTCTCTATGTACAGATCTACACACCGATTAATGTAGACGCTACCTAAAGGTGGTCCTTATTTGCTTGTGTATGTTTTTGTCTCATTTGGCGGGATACTCGCAAATCGAGGAGGAGAAAAACTCACAGAACGGAGCGTCAAAGCGTTTGGGGTACATTGAACTCGTGGAAAGAGAAATTTCGATTTATGCTTAAAGCCATGTTGGGTCGAAAATCGATACGGCGAGTTTGAAGTTGATTTTCAGCAAAATAATAATTTTTAAGAAGTGGAATTCGTTTCTCAAAATATGTAAAAAAAATACACCAATTGGTAAATGAGTCTTGAAAATGACCATTTGGCGATTTATTTTTTATTATGAAAAAATACCAAAGAATTTCTCAACGTGGCTATGAAACCCCAGAAGAGGGCCAAAGATTTTAGCGAAATATTGAAAAATATTTTGTAATTAAGATGTTTATAAATTTTGTTTTCTACGAAAATGCCAATTTTCTGAACTTTTTTAAAGAGCTAATATTTCTTGAAAATCCTCAATACTCCGTTAGTATTTTATATCCATATTAAGGAACTTCCGTATTTTGCTCCAGGTTCAATTCCAAAAGTGATTAAATTCGATCACGGAGGGCGAAAAAAAATGTATAGTGTTGTCATTTTCTGCCAAAAAATACCTTTAAAAAAAGTGTTCCCCTTTTTTTGCGTATATTGGCCGGAACCCATAGTAAATTATCAATAAAATTCGTGACTTTTTAAAAGAGTGAGTACGCAGTTCTCATCTAAGTTAGCGGCCGAACACGGTGGCGTTACCCCCTGATTTTTCATACTCTCCGGGAGTCGCGCGCACAAAACGAATCGTAAAAACGAAGGATCGCTGGTCTACAATAATAACGCGACGTAGAACAGGTGTGTGGCGATAAAAAAATAATGAGAATAGAAAAATATGTGACTGTGTATCTTTCTCGGACTGGCAGTAAGACGATATACTGCAGTAATTGCGTAACGCAAAATATATTGGCATATGCTACAGGCAAATACAACACGATGTTGAATCTGTGGAGGGGCTTGCAATTCTGACTAATCGTACCTCGCCACGGGATTCAAGGGTGCAAACCCACTCGTTCTCAGCGAAAAGTTTAACTCGATCGGAATTTTGGTGCTTCGCGATTTGACAAAAATATGAAAAAAATCATCGCACATTGATTTCGTGTAATAATAGTAATGCAAAAAGTTATCAATGATCTGAAAAAAAGTTCAAAAATTAATCAGGAAAATAATATTTTTGCTACGCAATGGAATAGTCGATTTTCCTATTAAAAAAAAAAATCTAAAAAATTAAAAATAAAAAAAAGAGCGAATACTTTCATAAAAATCCTCAAAAAAATCAACTGAATGATTACGTAAAAAGAACATATTTTTTTCTGTTAATCCATTGAACAGTATGGCAACGTTGAAGCCAAAAATTAAAAACTTATTCGTGCAAACTATTTGTTCATAACTTTTTGCCATTATTATTCGAAATCAACGTTCACAAATGCGATGTCCCATTTTTTTCCGATCTTGTACGACGTACTCCAACTCTGACGAAATCAAACTTTAGTCTTGGAATCAACCCTCGTAATGCTTAAACACCTACACGCATGCTCTTTGCGGCCTGTGTGATGACAAAATTTGGTAATTGTGGTGTGGTAACTCGGTTGTGTTAACCAACGAATAGTTTACATGTACATTATCGGCTCTAGGCTATCAGAGATACTATTTTTTTCATGTTGACCAGGGAAGGTTACGTCCATACTATCTTACATACAGGTCTGGAAAGTCAAAATGGCTTTATCGTGTCTACCAATATCGTATTTTCATCCTCGTCTCACGGCCCACACTGGCCGATAGCAGCGTTGCTCGCGGCGACAAAGTGAACTAAAATCAGCTCAAAGAATTATCAGAGCCAGATTGGTACACGGTATGTGAACCGATGGGACGTGAAATGTTTAATTCTCGACTGGTCCAGTCCCAAAACAAAGCCCCGATTCAAAAGACAAAAAACTGTCAGCTTGAGAAAAAGATTCGAGTGAATTTTGGTGGAGAGGCTTTCACTTGAAAATGACGAGTGGATTGAACAAGAAATTCAGGATGAGTTTAGTGCCGAGATAAAGGGCCTGAGTGACGGAGCCAACGCTGAGTTCGTATCTGTGACGTTTGGCGGATCGCAAGTCGGTCGCGTGACACGCTATACAGCCGAGGTCCTCGAGATCGACGTGGGGTCGCGTACCACCCAGCAGAGACTCGCTCCGCAGGCCCTCGTTCGTCAAAGTACCAGCGAAACGTATCTTGTCGCCGGGATAAATGTTGAGGCTAAAATTCGTGAAGGAATGATCGCCGAGGAGTACGATCTCGGCGTTGCCGCCCCAAAGATGATTCTTCATTTTGACGAATATCTCGAACTCGTAACGATTCCAATCGTGCATGTGACACTTTTCGCCACGAGCTCCGCGTAGATTCGTCTTGGATATGGTCTCGCAGGCTTTGCGTCTGACCCCGTCGAGCTTATGGCAATTGTCAGCGATCGGCTCGCCCCACAGACAGCTCAGCGGTTGACTCGCGACGGTCGGCAATCGGCTCAACAAAGTGGCGAGCTTGTTGTCGATCGACTTCAGTCGTACGTTAGTCACGTAACCCTCCCAGGACACCGTGGCCCCTTCCAACTGGGCGCACTGCACCTGTACTTGAGCCTTCGACGAGGTCTCCTCCCACGCGGACTGGTGACAATAATTTTGGTACTGCTCCCACGAGAGGCTCGGCAGGATTCCGCTCTTCGAGCCGTCCTCGTCCTTCCGGTACTCGTGAATCATCGGCCACGACAGAAACGTTCCGGCCATTAGACCCAGACCGAGCTGCGAAGAGACAAATCGAATCGGTCAAACGGGACACTCTTACGCCGAGCTAACGAAGACTCTTAAAGTAATATCCCAAAAATCGCTATTCGTTATTTTGGGTACCATTTTTGGATACCATTTTTAGGGTCCCATTGAAAAAAAAGTGTCTTGCGATTTCAAAAAGGTTCCCACACGATAGGGGCCATTCGTACCTGAATAGACGTGATGATCCAATTGAATTTCAGGGTTCTCGCTTTTTTGAGGTACCAAGTGGCGAAAAACGGCATACCGCCGAGTACAGCGGTGATGGCGATCCTGACGATGAGCTCGCTCTCGGCGAGATACTTGGTGGCGGCGACAATGGGCAGAACAATGGACGCCAAGCTGGCAATGGGAATGAAGAGTACCATGCCGACGAGGGCGAGGGCGCCTCGGATGAGGCCGTACCAGGTGGCACCTTGAGAGCTCAGAATGGCGATTTGCCACCAGCTCAGGGTCACGCAGTGCGGTATGAGCGTTTTGTAAGTGCCCCGCCAATTGTCGCGAGCGGCCATTTTCGCAAAGACCGCCGGTATCAGGAGATAAAAAACAGCGCGAAAATTCAGACAGAATTCAATGCCATTGCCGACGACGTATGAGGCGAAAGTGGGCACTCGAATGTCCAAGAATCGCCAGGTCTGCGCGACGACGATGTCGGTCTCGTAGGGATACTTGGCGAGCACGTGTACCCCAAAACTCAAGAGTGCCAAAAAATCGGGAAACCGCGAAGTTTCTTTCCACGCGAAGTGCCCGAGGCTGGAGAGTGTCAGGGCGAAAGCGACGATCGCCAATTCCGACTGGGGTGTCCATTGATGAGCTATGATCGGATAGATCATGAGATTGGCGAGCAACGCGAGGAAGAAGTGTCCGTAGGGCCGTAGGTTGTTACGGCAGAATTGGTACTCGGCCTCCTGGGCGTTCAAATTGCCACCGGAATAGCTGAGAAAGAGGCCGGACCAGGCGCGAAACTCGCTCAGCTCGCGTTTACCCTGGAGCATCTGGAAGGTCGAGATCACCATCACGAGGAAGGACACGTAGTAGAGTCCCGTCGGTACGAAGAGCACGAGACTCTCGGTGCCGAGCATTGAGTAGATCAGCAAGAGGATCAACGTTGGTACGTTCGAGGCGAAAATCAATTTTCCCATGGGGAAGTTACGTTTTCCCAGGATCTCGATGATCCAAGCGTAGAGTCGCTTCAAGGACTCGAAGGGATGAACGAAGGGTCTCTGGAGCAACGGTATCGCGTCCAGCCGCAATTCCATTCGGTCGAGCGTGCAAATAGCATGGGAGACTATCGGCAAGAGGCCACGAGCGTAACTGGTCGCGGCCGAAACCAGCGCCGCTTCCGTGATCTTTTCACCTTGATGACTCTCGTACACATCGGCGTACTCGATGATCCTACGAGCACCCGAGACTCCACCATCGACCACACGACCGTCGACGTCTCTCTGGTCGAGCTGGCATCCGCTTCCATTTTCCGTCGGCGTCTCATCGTCGTCCGTGCTCTTGCTGTCCAGACACTTCTGCGTCTCGGTCATTCCCGATCTGTCGTAATCGTCGGACGACGCCGGCGGCGTAGATCTCTCGACGACGAAACTCGTGCCTGCCGCACGGTAACTGGCGATCGCTCTCATTTGCCTGCCGAGCTGCTCGGTCGTCACGAAATCTTCGCCGTTCGACAAACTACAGTGGAATGCATTGAAAATTCATTTTTACACCTTGCCCTTCTTTTGCCAGACTACGGAAACTTGTGCGAAGAATCGAAGATGCCGGTCAAAGCTTGTGAGAAAATATCGGCCGTCTCGAAATAGTTGGATCAATGGGTCCGGCATCCACCAGAGTAGGATCTGTGACGTTCTAGGATTAAGGAGGGAGATACTTTCAGGCGAGGGAAAACATTTTCATGATTTTTTCTTAAAAGGACAGATTTTTTCACCATTTTGGAGATTTGGGGTATGTTTTGTTACTACTTTTGGCTGTCACGTGGTATGTTTTTATTCATCTTTAAAAATGGCGAACCCAAACAAAAACCTTTAGTTTCATGTTTTAGACTGTAAGGTTAGAAAGTATTTTACCAAATTTTATCAGAATCGCTTGACTCGTTATTAAGCTGTACGTCACGCCAGTTTTAAAAATTCAGTTTAAAAAACTGTGCCATACCTATGGCATTATAAAAGATTGATAAAAATCCAGTCCAACAGCCAAAAGTTGTAATTAAACGTACCCTGAGTCGCAAAAATGGGGAAGAAGTCTTTGCTTTTAAAAAAAATCATGAAAATCAGCAAATTTTGGCCTCGCCTAAAGGTATCTCCTCCCTCAATCGTTACGAATCAGGCCTCGAGAGTAGAGGTAACTCGGGATCGAGGAAGCGTTACCTGGTGAACATCTCCCGCGCCGCGCGTCTAGCCAACTTCTCGTCTTGCGACATGTCCAGACAACTTTTAACGTCGTAATAATTATGCTCCGTTATTCCGCGCCCAGTTGCCAAACATTTTCTCAGTATGTCGGTCGCCTCCAGGTTTCCCTGCTCCGATGCTTTCGTCAGCCAGTACACCCCGAGTTTCGCGTTCTCCTCCTTATCCACATCCAGCTCTGCGCATAAGAGGAAAACGTATACACACGAAAATGATGAGTCGGGATGAGGTTTGAGATTTTTCGAATCTCGATTTTTAATATGCGGAAAATAATGTGTACTGTGTTAACAAAATTATTTTCAGTGTATTCCAACGATGCAGAGGTCAACATCGTTCTTACAAAGAGTTCGTCATAATACAGTGCACACTACGGGGCACTGCTCTGAACCATCTCACTGCGATTCACCCTTTTTTTAAATTTACCTCAAAACAATGTTTTATGAAACGGTTTAAATCTCAGCTCAATATCCATTCGTCCGATTGACATTGAGTTCGGATGGAAGCATAGTTTATAACATTTTCTATTGCATGACTGGATGACTTTCATGTTTACCTATTTGTTGATAACAAATGATTAGTTGTTATTTTTAGTCGAAAATCGAACTTTTTTTCAACAGCACACCATTTTGTAATTCTTAACATTTCAAAAAAGTTTTTTCTTTTTTTCTTTCATTTTTTATTACAATTGAGCCTGGTTGCCGAAACCACTTACACCAATAAGCTATGCAGCGATAGTGGCACTTTTGTTAAATAATACAAACTTACCCGCTCATCAATATCTTCCAATAAAATAAACCCAAGCCTGGCAAGACTATGTATTATTTATGGCAAAAATTCCATCCCTGTCATTCCAACACACGGCAAAACGTTCTCCCTAAAAATGTCCCTTCTATATATATTCATCATTTCTTTTTACTTTCTGCACCAGCAGCCTGTAACCCTAGAAACGGAACACCCCGTATACAGAATATCTTTAGACTTCCAATGTTCGCCGGAAAATTATTTCTCCCTCACCACATCTCTCCTCCAGCAATTGCTTGGCCAGAACAACTTGCGACTCGGGGCATCCGTCCTCGGCCAATTGAGAGCGAAGTCTTCGGAGCGATCCCCTCGGTCCGTCTATACAAACAACGAAGCAACGATAGTTCCCATCAACATGAGACATAATACCACTAATAGCCCAGGTAGGCGAAACGAATGACACTGGCCATTGACAGCTGTCAAACGACTACGAAAATCGACTAAATAACGGGTAGAAGGACAGGGCGTAAGTTTCATCGCGAGGCAAATTCAGGGAAGTTGCACGAGTCGATGTATATGTGCGGTGTATGTTTCAGTTTATAATTACCGTGAAGTATCCATTGTTTCCGCGCTGTTCTTCCGGACAGTGGCACGACGCCGGCCATCCCTCAGAGTGTCACTGTGTCACACGTGAAGGCCAACAAAACAACTCTTGCTGCAGGTCCTCTCGATATTACGAATATATGTTTATATATAGTGCGGTCTTTCCGTCTCTCTTCTCTCTTTGGCTCACATTTTCGACGCGCACCGCGCTGATCAATTACATGGACATTTGGAGTGTTTGTTGCAGCAAAAATGCGCCGCTTGAGTTTTATGGTGTTTATTAGGGTGCTCGTGTGTCAACGAACACTTGGGACTCATAGGAACGCACGGTGAACGAAGATCGAGGCCCCGTAGAAGCGTGCAGCCCGCTTGAAACGAGAAAAGTGCGGCAGAGGGGTACGAACTAGACGGATTATCTACTGCTGGTAAGATGCGGCCTTACTGACCGTAGTTTTCCGAAACGTCACACCGCGATACTTGCCTCGTAACTATACAGAGTCATTTTCTATGCTAAGTTCGCGATCGCACTCCTGATATTTTCTTGTCTTTCGATCTACCTTACCGACCGTCGTTTGTGTAGTTCCCGCAAACGACGCCTAGCGCCAGTTTTCTCTTATCTGCCGAAATTTCTTCCTAATTTGGGTACTCGGGTGTCAAAGAGACACTCAGGATCATACGGTGAACGAAGATCAAGGCCCCGTAGAAGCTTGCAGGTCGCCCAAAACGAGAAAGATGCGAGATAGGAGTGTGAACTCGGCGCATTATCTACTGCTGGTAAGATACCGACTGGGGTTTCTCGTTGTTTCTGGAAAGGTCAAGCAGGGCCACATGTCTCGTAACTATAGCGTCTTTTTCGAAATTCTAAGTTCGCCATTGCACTCTCCTTATCTTCTAATCTTTCGTACTGACCGTCGTTCGTGTAGTTCCCGGTAACGACACTCGGCGCCACTGTCCGTACCATCATTCCGTTTTTCTTTCGAAACGTTCCGCTCACGGTTGACAAAGTCGTACGATAAATTGTACCCAGCAGGATGACAAAATTATTTTAAAAATACCTAAGAATTAATCATCGCCGTTCCCGCCGTCTCGACCGCGAAATTATCTCCTTTAAACTCATCTGCCGCGGCATACTTCTCGACTATCACTGCGCGCCAGCGTACTTTTTTCTGCTTCTTTTTTCACCGGGCGTATGACATTTGTAAGTGATTCAAACACGCGATATTGGGGGCTTGTTTTTTCTTTTTACGTCACCCGTGTACCTAAATTAAATTGCAAACTTCAAGACGAGACGTTCTTTATTGAAAGGCGAGCTTTTTTTATATTTTCATAAGAAACACACTATGGGTGTACAAAATTGAAAAGTTTCGGGGCCAGTGGGTGAAGACAGCCAGGGGCTTTTTTTTCTCCTATAGCCGCGTAATAACGCGAGAGTGCGAAGACTACGTGGTGTAGGAATGGCGGGCAAATTTATGGTCGCATCCGCCACCGGAAAATTTTACGAACGTATATATATTACGGTAGGGTCGCCATTTTTGGACAGGTTGAGAGGGAGTTACGACCATGGCCGTAGTTTTAGCTGGCATAACGTGTCTATCATGTGTCTCGTATATCCATCATACATGTTTTTCCTAGGCGGAAGGATGCATCGTTATCCTAAGGCTGCCGCTCGCGATGTCGTTGCGAATAAATGTTGAAACAGGGTCTTACGTAGAGTTCTATTAGCGAACCCCAAAAGTCTTGGTGTCTCTCGCGGCCTAAGGCAGAAGCTCTACTAGTATAGTAAACTTGATAAAAATACATCGATAACAATGGACAAAAATTAAAAAACGAAAACTTATTCGAAATTCTGCTTTGTTCCAGGGTGCAAGACGGATAATAAAAATGAATTGTCGTTTCATAAGTTATCTAAAGATAAAGTCTTTTGAAAAAAAGTGGTTGTTGGCGATGGAAATTACTCTCTTTAGGCCATCATGACGAGTTTGTAGTCACCCTACACATTTTTTCTTTCCAAGTTTGTATCTTTATAAATAATAAATCGAGCAATATTAACAAAAATAACTTAAATACAATGTATAAATATAATTTTAGACGTCCCTTGTAAAAGGTATGCTCTAAAAAATAGAATCACTCCTCGAAGCAAGGAGACTATAGGGAAGGAATCCAATCTTCGTGTGGTGAGACGGTATAAGAAACGTCTGTAAATTTGATCCAAGAGCGTGGTATTAAATATGGCATATAGGCGTCGTCCGTGTGCTTAGTGTATCAAATATATAGTAATACAGATAGTGCACAGGGTGAAACTGACTGTCATGGCGGCTTATTGTTGACGCTTGTCAAAAAAACACCTATCGTGCACTAAGATTGTTCGTTTGCGATCCAGTTCGTCTGTTTGGCTTAATGCAATAATTGGTATGACAACTTTATACAAAGTTCTTACATTTTTGTTTAATTACGAAAAATGTATTATGATTTTGTAAATAATTTTTATAATGCATTTTTGGATAGTTGCAAAAAACGATCAACCATCAATAAACAAATTAACATTAATAGCTTTTAGGAATTATTATTATTTTTATTTGCGTTATTATGATTTTTATAATAAATTTAATCAATAATCAAACTAATTTACCGATAAAAGGCATAACAAATAACTATAATTAAAAAAATGATAATTTCAGTTATAATAAAACTTTACGAGGAGAGAATCGAAAACAGTACCTCGCGCAGTGCCATACAGTTCTTTGATATTGTGCGTAAAATTAAACTTAAGAAGCAAACGCATCTGAGTAGTAGATTGAGACTTTGGACTGTTGTTATCAGCATCTTTAAGTATTTATATTATTTAAATAAATGTAAAATGATGGCTCATGGTAGCGGTGAGTTTCCTGATGCTGTGGATGATGCTCGCCACTGCGTAGCGAGTCTCTGTGTTGCTGCTGTCGCTGTAGGTGGTGCCATCGCTTATGCAAAAGATATTTCGGATGTGACTTTCGGTTTTATCGCTTCAATTCTTTCAATGAGTTGTCGTTGTCTAATGTCTGTCACTTTATGAGCGTTTGTACCCGAACTTGTAGTATAGGCATCACTTATAGTTCACTGGGTGATCTAGGTTATTGCAATTTGCACAGCGAGAGCACACGCGAGTCTTGTGATGCTGCGGATGATGCTCGATACTACGTAACTAATCTCTGTGCTACTACTGTCGCTGCGGACAGTGCCATAGCTTATGCGAAGGATCTTTCCAATGTGGCTTTCGGGTGTATCACTTCAATTCTTTTTATGAGTTGTCGTTGTCTAATGTCTCTCACTTTACGAGCGATTGTATATCACCTATAAGTGATACGTAAAGTACACAGAGAATTCCAGCGCCTGGAACATGCGAGTGTAAATAGCAAATTCACATACCACTGCGTCAAGTGTAGTGCTTTACACGAAAACGGAAAACGCACTTTAAATGACTTATCAGATGAACAACTCCTCCGCTGTGCAAATTGCAATAACCTAAATCACCCAGTGTGTCAAATTGCAATAACCTAAATCACCCAGTGTGTGCAAATTGCAATAACCTAAATCACCACCCTAAATCACGTACTTTACATACTATAATCTCGGCCACCGAACCACATTTGAATGGAATTTATATTTACGTCGAATATAAATTGTTATCGCATTTTTTAAGGTGTTTTTTTTTCGTAATTAGCTAGGTAATTGCACTACGTCTCAAATGTAGAAACATTTTAAGGCACTACTACAGCTACACGAAATTTATTTACAAAATGAATTAAGGTTAAGAAAATTTAAATTTTCAGCTTATGTGACAGCTAATAACAATACAGACGGATCAGAACAACGCATGCGCAAAACATACATGTATATATAGCACACAATGACTAACTTCCCCAGCGCCGCTTATGCGGAACCTAATTTTGTCCCATTTTTACGGACGCGCCAGAATACGCAGATTGGACTCCTTCCCTATAGTCTCCTTGTCTCGAAGCCTGCGAGTGACTCTCATAACCTTCAAAAATTTTAATCCACATCTGACAGCTAGTACAGTCGTGCTGTATATTGGAATCGGAAAAAATTAGAAGGCTAGTTTTTTGACAGGTGATTTTGTAGGTTCCGCGGGTGCTAAAACCAAGTTTGCCTAAAAATCGGGGTGTAGGGTTTTTTTTAGGGGATGGGGGTGGATTAATGCTAAACTACAACCGCCACGAGGTCGGCGCCGGGAGACCAAAAGTTAAGAAAAATCCGGGTTTTATTTTTGTCTTCAGCGCCGAAGTCGTGGATGTTCATTTTGGGGGTGAAAAAATGGAGTGAAATTTTGAAAAATCAATTTTCATTCGATAACTCTTTAGGAAAAATTCATACAATTTTTGTTCAAATGGGAACATTGTAGCCCTTGAAAAGACGCGTCGATCGAGTATTCGATCATCCCTCTCCAATAATATCTTTACCCCCAAAAGAATTGTTGAAAAATTAACAAAAAAATTGTTTATTGAATGACTAAAAACAATCGATTTTTCGGGGATAGTTCAAATGTACGAAATGTAGAGAATAATTTTCTCTATATTTTCAACCCTCTCAGGGGTTGAAAATTCAAAATTAAATTCTGGGAAAACTATTGACCGAAAATAAAGAGATACGAGTTTGGCGCTGTGGACCTAAATGTAGCTGAGGGTTCAAGCTACAAATTCTTCCACGGCGGTGAATTCGTGCGGTCAATAGTTTTCCCAGAATTTCATTTTGAATTTTCAACTCCCGAGAGGGGTTGGGAAATAAAAATTCAAGGGTGGTCCATTGCAACGAAAATATAGAAAAACTTATTCTCTACAGTTCGTACATTTGAACCATACCCGAAAAACCGATTGTTTTTGAGTTATTCAATAAACAATTTTTTTGTTATTTCTTCAACAATTCTTTTGGGGGTGAAGATATTATCGGAGAGTAATGATCAAATACTCGATCAACGCATCTTTTCAAGGGCTACAACGTTCCCATTTGAACAAAAAGTGTACGATTTTTTTCTAAAGAGTTATTGAATTAAAACTGATTTTTCAAAATTTCACCCCACTTTTTCACCCCCAAAATGCACTTCCACGACTTCGGCGCTGTGGACAAAGCTAAAGCCCGCATTTTTCTGCACATTTTGTCTCACGGCGCCGACCTCGTAGGGGTTGTAGTTTGGCATTAATCCACCCCCATCTCCTTTCATCCCCTAAAAAAAACCCTACACACCGATTTTTAGGCAAACTTGGATTTAGCACCCGCGGCACCTACAAAATCACCTGTCAAAAACTAGCCTTCTTCTAATTTTCTCCGATTCCAGGGTTCTTCAGCGACAGCACGACTGTACTAAGCTAAAAAAGAGCGTAAAATAAATAATTCTCTGCAATAGCATCTTCACAATTACCATGGAGGTAAATCCAATAGCCAACTCGGAGGAAATATAGAACGAAGTAATTATTTACGGTAGAGGCTATACTTTGACTGGCCATATTGAAATATTGCTGCGCTATTTATAGAACGTGAAAATCGCAAATTAGTGATGGGAAAAGTTCTCGATATGAGAGTAAAGTGAAAAACAGGAGGGAGTCCATTGGGGAGGTTAGGCATGGAGGCTAGATATAGAAGTCCCCAAAACTGCGAATATTAAGGGTGGCGCTGCGGTCTGTCGAGGTTAATATGCTAAATATATTTCGTATGTATGTACATAGGATCCCAGGTAGCAATTTCAAAATAGTTGTCTATTAGTTGTCCAAATGGGTACCAAATGTCCGCTTGGAAGTTACCTATAAGTTATCATGTGTCCAACAGTTATCTTTTTGTATGTTTGTTGAATTTAAGATAACATCCGGACGGACATTTGGCACCCTTTTAGCCGACTTTTGGAGGACTTTTTGAAAATTGCTACCTGGGGTATCGGATCCGATTGTAGACAGATAACTAACCTGTCTAACCTTAATTGAGTGTTATCATACATTTATAATATGATAACTGTTATCATACATTTATAATATGATAACTTTATAATATGATAAATCTTAATTAATGGTACGAGTACAGTATCGGACAAAGTTTTTAATTAGGTGTGAATTAACCAACACTTTTATTTGTTAATTAAGATAACATAAGCTATATAAAGTATTCATATTTATGACGCAAATATTTTTTTTATGATACAAGTTTTTAACTTTAGGAACACTATCATAATTTTTTTCTCGAAATATTGAACAATACTGTTCTGCGGTGTTGCCATATGTTTTCTTATTATGGGGGACAAATATTTTTTACGGAGATATATTCTGTCTTTACTGAACGTTTTCAGCAAAACTGAATTTTAAAGGCAATCTAAACTTTTTTCACTCTTTCCCTAACTAGTTCGCTATTTGAACATAATTTGTTTTCAAAATTTATAAACACAATAGAATGGTACGACGAATTTTGTGATCTGACTTTCGGTCAATGCAGACCCTGCAGTGTTGAAAGTTGAAATTTTAAAACCCATTATCTCCCAATCTAAATAGTCGACTATCCTGAAATTGCACTAAAATATGCATAGCGATATGAACAATGTCTGGTTAAAATTTGAACAAAATTGATAGAAATGAAGTGCGCGCGCTCGTTCTACCTAAAAAATTTTATGTGCACATTTGATAACAACGAATAAAGTCGTTCGAAGTAGCATACTCTCACGACCGGTCTGTGTGAGGTTACAACCTCGATTGTGCGAAGCATTTCAGCTATGTCGTTGTGCTCTCGGATGTAAACCTCGCTGTGCTACATCTCTCTCTCCCGCGCGCGCACACACACACACACACACACACACACATTTTGTGCGCACAAAATTATGGTGAGCCGAAAAAAAAAAATTGTATTTTTCACCGAAATTATAGCTCACCATAATTTTTTTAATGGTAAAAAAAACCGCTATTCTACATTGTAGCGACACTACTCATGAGCTCATTTTTTTTTCAGCTGTGACATGACCGGGTAACAGCTGGGACAACGATCGCGCGTATCGTGCGGAGGGCCTCCGCGGCAATGTGCATAACGGCGCCATTTTTTAATATTTTGAACGAAAATTGATTAACGTTATTCTTAAAGCCTTTTCTGACGTTGTGTAAAAAAATTAAAATATTCCGGCCCATACTTTCGAGTTTATTATTATTTTTTAAATATATCCATTTTTCGAACGGCTAAGATGGCCAGACGCCTTAACAGGAGCTTGGTCTCCTGTATCTGGCCTCCATAGGGTAGCTAGAGGTACCTCTAGTCTCACTAGGCTAGATCTTCTCTATTCATTCCGCTCGCCGCAACATGCATCATAGCTGTCGAAGTATATCTACCACCCTTCCTCCCAAGCCCCTTATTATAGCCCGCTTGGAGATGTGAAACATAACCTTAGTCTGTATATAATCTCATTATTTAGAATAAAAAACCTTTCATGTTTATCACAGCTGCTTGGGTTGCACGGAATTCTTATATGATACGCAGGTGACCGCAATTACGATAGTGACTGTTAATCATTTTGGTCTTCGGTAAGCTTATAATCTATTGATGCGCCTTTTTAATTCGTATCTCTATCAAATATACGATAAACTAGGGGGTAAGGTCGACGGCGCATGCGCCTCGTTCCGGAGAGTAAGAGGGACAGACGTAAGCTACTCTGTCCTTATTGCACATCCACTAACAGCAGTGCTACGTAGTGGCGACAAATGTAAATATATGTGGATCGACTTCGTAAGCCAACATTATCGTAGCCGTTTAGATATGGAGAATAACAGATTGGAGGAATAACGAAGGAATGAAAATTGGATGATACTTCCGGTATCTCGGTCGGCTGCAATGATGAAAACTGATTTATTTGATAAGTAGCGAACAGTGATTATGAGAGTGAACATGAGATTGACATCGTCAAACGTTGGAAAAAAAAACATTTCGAAGAACGGTGCATCAACGGACGTGTGGGTTTAACGAGATTCTAACGACAAAGTAATTGCACTGGTTTTTTTTTGTACACTAGACTAATGGGACTATTATTGATGTTATATGCACAAACGTTGCTATACATTTTCCACTGAGATTAGGGTATCCTTATCTCTGGTTCGTATTTTTATCGCCGTGTCGTGGAATACACTGACGCATGGAAGTATCGTTTGTGGGGAAAAAGTGAATTAAATTACGGAACAAAAGGTTCTCTTGACCACCTTTGATCCCGATCAAACTCAAATATTTTTGGAAAAGACGAAATCGGCAAACCCCAATCCCTTTGTCAATAAGATTTTTTTTAAACTGCTTCAAGATTTCGTCGAAAATCGTTAACAATATAAGGTCGTTGGTCCAGTAATCGTCACTTTAAGCAGATTGCTTGACTTTGCAAATTCATATAATCAACTCGGAAAGTGAGTAGAAGTCATTTTAAGTTATTCTTAATCACTTTTATATTACGAAGAAGAACGTCGTTGAAATTCTCGTGCCTGGTACAGTTTGCGAGAAAATATTTCATAAAGGTTATAAGACGCTATTGTACGGGTCATCGTCATGCTGCTATGACGGTTGGTCTAGTAATCGCAATGTTAATGTTCCACTAATCGTCACATGCATCCAAACTGCTATGAGTAATTATCCAAAGGTCCGTAGGTATTTGGTGACTCGATTGCGTCTGCATATAGGACGGCAGAATAATTTTTAGTGACTTACAAGGAACATCCCTCAGGTGTCGTTCTTCGATTTTATTGGAACTTATATATGTTATAAAGCATTGGAAACTAAGCGACATGTAATTTTTTTATCTGCAAAAAAACGGTTTTAAGGGGTGAAAACACCCCTTGAAGAAAGGCATGCCAATGGGTAATATTGCAGTTTCACCCACAAACAGTCGACCGACCACAATGAAACAAAAACGAAAATTCCTCTAATCCGAAGCGATGAAAAGTCCACTGGAGAGTTATCTGCAAAAAGATTAAGGGTTGAACCACCGCTATATATTTGCCTTGTTTTCAGCCCACACGCCGAAGGGTTGCATGGAAATGAACGAAATGGGGATAATTTTAAAGCGGGGACAAAATTGAAGTTGACGTGTTTTTGTGCATTCGCCGGACAGCAAGCTTAAGCGGGTAAACCACCCCTTACATGAATTTAATCATCGCGGTCGCATTTTTTGTATTTAAAATGTCCACACTGATTGAAAATACTCCTAAAACTTATAATTTAATGTTTTCTCATGTTTTAAATTTATTACACTTCTCTTAAGGGTAGACTATTCCCTCGAAATTCCATTTCATTCACGGTTTCAACAAATTTTCAACCCGGTTCGTTGAAACTGCTAAAATTCGATCGGTAATATGAATGTTATGTTTGAGTATCATGTATGTTTGAATTGAACTTCAGGAGAGGTGGGCAGTGGGGGGTAGCAACCCCTTACTTATAAGACTCATATATTCGAGTTGAGACGCTTTCGACACCGATTCGGAAGCATTCATACAGAAATAAACATACGCTTTTATTATAAATTGTTATATATTTTATTATTATTATAATAAAATGTTTATAATAATACAGATTTGTACATATTATTATTATTATAAAATATATAACAAGTTATAATAAATGTGTATGTTTATTTCTACATGAATGCTTCCGAATCGGTGTCGAAAGCGTCTCGAATCGAATAAATGAGCCTTTACAGAATAGGTCTTGAAGGTTCACCTTCGGGTAAAAGAATTTTTTTGTACATTTTTTGCTCGCCTCAAAGTTTCGCTTCTTAAGAATATTGTTCGTAAATTTGATCTCGATATGCGAAAAGTTGTAAATGTCGTGGGCGAAATGACGCTCTTGGCGGCTCGGTTCATTTTTGTGAACCTAGCCGTCAAGCGCGTCATTTCTTTTCCAAACTTTAAACGCGATTTTCTCGAAACATAGTTTTCAAAGACGGTCCCTAAATATTCGGAATTCGGCTCGACCAATTCCCTCCAAATTTTGCCACAATATTTTCGGATAGGTTGTCTGCTTTCAGAAAGCCAGAAAGTTTAGAAATTCAAATTGAAAGGTGAATTTAAATTTCAATCAGGTGCCATTTGGTTATTTTTTAGTCATACTATGCGAAGGCCTTTGTACATTATATTTTAAGAAACTTTTCGAAATTCTTGATTCGGATCCATCGACTTTGCGATAATAATTCCCAAAATTCATTAATTTTTTCCGTCGTCTACATAGGTGTTCCCCCTTAAAAAAACGAGCTCTCCAAATACAAAAACAGAAATATAATAACAATACCATTAATTGCATGTAGATAGTATATAGAAAAAATAAGTTTGTTGTGTTAAGTTTTTCTTGATTACGCATTATAAATTGTCATATAAGGATAGCCTACACTTCAATTCTTTAATGATCTATCATGCTAAATGAAATTATTTACCGGTGCATATGGGAAATGATAACGTACAGATCTCTCTTTATTTATTTATACGTCCTGCTTTCGCGGAAAAAACCTGCTAATTAAGTCCATCAACGGGAATATTCCTATAGCGTCTATACGCGATAGGGTCCCTATCTTATTGCGACTTTCCGCACTGAATCGATAAATAATTGTGTATTGTATTGCACTTCAAGTTTACAATACTTTGGTGGCTCACTTTATAAGACAGCCTTTCGTCTTCTTCCAGTGCACGTTAAAGTCAGCCTCAATCAGTGTTCTGCGTGTGTTAGTAATATTTTTATCAAACATGGAAGTAAATCCAATCAATGTTATTAAAACCCCATTAGCTACAGATTGGGGTTTTAATTATCTAAAAGTATATACATTCAAAAATATGTTTTTTTTTCTCTATTTAAAAATATCAAAAATATACAAGGATATTGTATGATCCTTGGAGCGTCGTAAAAAAATCTGCGTATACGGTACCCACTGGCGTTTCTTCAAAAATCATCTGAAAAAAAACCAAACAGATTATTAAATTAGATACTATAATCTAGTACTTGTCATAGCCGATTTTGAAAATATCGATTTATGACAAAATGGCGGACGTTTGAACATAAATAGTGATTTTTGGGCCAAAAATTAGTTATTATTGTGCCTATAAAACAAAAACTGAGTAACGGAAAAAATTCTATGACAAGTGCTAGATAATGGTGTACAGAATAACCACAAAAAACCTGAAGGCAATCGGTTAATTGGTTTTCGAGAAATTTTGGGTACCGATTTGAAAAACGTGGTTTTGAGAAAAACGGGTTTGAAAATTTGGGAAAGAATAAATCATGAAATTTGTCAACTTACATGGAATCGTCGATACCAGGCCCATAGTGTAGGTCTTCTACGGTCGACGGAATGTTCATAGCTTCTAAATCCTCGACCTCGACCATCTAGGTATATATCTCCCGTTAACAACGCGGAAATTGAAGTTGCTGACAAGTTCGAAACAGCTTTGATAAATATTATGCAAGCCTATGATGGAGTTGAAATGATAGAAGAAGAAACACTCGATTTTCAAGGACCATTCAAACAGTACGATGCCAATGCTGTTGAAGATACAATGTGGCAAAAAGACACCGGCGATGGTGACGCCCGTTCCACTGATGATCAGGTGAGCTATGAGTACGAAAAAAGCAGTTGATTTCTCGAGATCTGGCCAGACAAAGAATTATGGCGTAGAAACCGGCCGTCAAAAATCCAAATCTGTCAAGTCAAAACGACAATTGCAGTGCTGGGCACATCAGTTAAATACAGGTGGCACTTATAAAAAAAGCTGGCTAAAATTTCCGAACATACATTGAAGAATATGAAAACTGCTATAGATTCTAGTGTTATTATACATGATATTGATCTTCAAAAGTGGACACTTTATGCTCAAAAGGAGCCAAGCTTTGAGAATGTACGATTTGCCTAGTAAGTAAGAAAGCCTCTCACAATTGGCTATAGAACTTCGAAAAACAGCACCCCATTGTATCTAGAAAAATTGATGAATTTGTAACGCCCAAAACGGTGGAAGGAGAAGAACTTTTACGGCAAACACACAGACAAATTTGTAGCTGATATTGTACCACTTCTTAAAAAGTATGGAGCGGAAAATGTGTAAAATTCGGATCAAAGTGGTTTTCAACTGAAGATCCATTCGGGTGAATACTAGCAACGGAAGGAATAAAGAAAGTTGCATGCGTTGTACAGCCAGTCTATTTAACTACTCACAGCTATACGATCCAGCCTCCTATAAGCGCTGATGGGAAACTTACTTCTGGTATGTATTCGCACAAATAATAATTAATGGCCCATCGTTTTTTATTGATATAAAATGTATTTTATATAAACATAGATTTCTTTAAATATGAAATGCATTTTGTTTTAACAGAGCATTTTAAAACCTGGTTGGAAAAGGTTTTCTTTCTCAATGTCGGGAGTAACATCGTACTGTTGATAGACTCTTGGAGTGGACACTGCCCTAAATTCGTTCATGAAACGGCCCCTCTCAATAAGAATATGATCCCAATGATTATTCCAAAAGGTGCAACTGGAAAGATTCAACCGCTTGATGTATTTGAATTTACAGTATGGAAAAATTTCATCCGACATTTTACACACAGTGTAATATTATTATATTCTGATATAATTTTACACTTGAGGAATAATATAATTAAACTACAATCTCTAACGGACAATCATCACCGCGACATTCTAATCTTTTAAAATATTCTTGGTACAAGAGTAATTATCTATCGAAAAAACCGGAGCACTTTGAAAATCCTGTTACGTTTGGTGTTGCTGAATCTAAAACACATTGTTTAAAACCCTGTTGTAATCATATAGCCATTATCAGATGTGCATGGTGTAAAAAGTCGTTGTGTTTAAAGCATTTTTTTATGACTACCGTTATTGCAGGACCTATGAACCTAATTGTTAATAACTATTATACACAAAAGAATAGGTAATAAGGAAATGATTTGATAACATATGACTGTAATCTTTTTTTACAAGTAATATTAATAAGGTGATTCTAAATGACTGCCGAATAAAATATGTTACAATACACTTTTTTCAACGTTTGTTCATCTATTATAAAAACATCAGTTTTATTACTATCAGTGTTACTATCAGTAATTGAGAACACGATAAAATAATCGAATATACGTTCCGTAAGGAGAACTCCTTCCTTAACCCCTCGCGGCATGGTGTTACAGCTAATTCAATTCAGATTTTGACGATTCAAAAGGGTTTTTTAATTGAATATGGCGGTTGTAAATGCGTTTCAAGGGTCCTAGGACTTCAATAACAACTAAAACATACCTATTAAAAAATGAAAAAGATAATGAATAAGAAGAATAATGAAAAAAATAAGGAATTTTGGGAATTATTATCGCAAAGTCGGTTAATCCGAAACAAGAATTTCGAAAAGTTTCTTAAAATAAAAGCCCTTTGCATCGTATGACTAAAAAATAACCAAATGGCACCTGATTGACATTTACATTCACTTTTCAATTTGAGTTTCCAAACTTTCTGGCATGGTAAAAAAATAACTGAGTAAAAAAATCTTACGTTCCGAAGCCGACGACCTGTCCGAAAACATTGTGGCACAATTTGGAGGGAATCGGTCAAGCCATTTTCCGAATATACGTGGGTCATTTGATAAGTACCTAGCCTACAAATAAAAACACCAAAATTTTGCGAAAAATAAAATTTATTTTTCAATGTAGTCTCCTTTTAGTTGAATACACTTAGCCCAGCGGTGTTCCAATTTTTTTAACCCCGTTGAAAAAAATGTTATCTCTTGGTCTGCAAAATAGGCCTCCGTGGCGGCGATTATTTCGTTATTGGAGTGGAATTTCTTCCCAGCGAGTGAATTTTCTAGATTCGGAAACAAAAAAAAGTCGCACGGAGCCAGATCTGGAGAATACGGTGGATGGGGCAGCAGTTCATAGCGTAATTCGACCAATTTAGCCGTGGCGAGCGCGGAGGTGTGAGCCGGTGCATTATCATGGTGGAAAAGCACTTTCTTTCTCGACAAATGGGGCCGTCTTTCTTTTAACACGGCGTTAAATCGGCTCAATAGTTCGGCGTAGTATTGTCCCGTGAACGTCTTGCCCTTCTCCAGGTAGTCAATAAAAATCACACCTTGAGCATCCCAGAAAACGGTGGCCATCACCTTTCCAGCCGACGGGACCGTCTTCGCCTTCTTTGGAGCAGGTTCACCGGGTAAGGTCCACTGTTTTGACTGCTCCTTGGTCTCTGGAGTATACCAGTGAATCCATGTATCGTCGACGGTCACGTAACGACGTAAAAACTCTTTTGGATTGCGATTAAACAGCTCCAAACACTGCTCTGAAGTGGTCACACGAATGCGCTTGTTGTCTGCAGTCAGCAAACGCGGCACCCACCTTGCCGACAGCTTCCTCATGCCCAAAGTCTCATGTAGGATATGCCACACGCGTTCTTCTGAGATGCCTACTATCACAGCTATCTCGTGCACCTTTAATCGGCGGTCTGACAAAACGATATCGTGTATTTTTGTCACGTTCTCCTCCGTAGTGGCTGTTTTTGGAGCACCTGGGCGTGGATCATCAAAAACCGACGTACGACCACGTTGAAACTCGTTATACCAAAATTTAACGGTCGCCATCGAAGGAGAAGCATCCCTATACACTGCATCCAAGCGTTCTTTAATTTCACTGCGCGATTTCCCTTCCAAAAACAAGAATCGAATCACCGACCGATATTGTTCTTTCTCCATTCTTTTAAAAATCAACGGACACACTTGCTTTCACACGCTCTCAAAAGAGAACTACAAGTCCGATCCGGCTGAAATTTTGTCAGTAGCCGTCTACAAGACGGTACTACACTATAGTGTATTTCTCTTGCAATAGTGGCACCATCTAGCGGTGAGGCTAGGTACTTGTCAAATGACCCACGTATGGTGACCGTCTTTGAAAAGTATGTTTCGAGAAAATCGCGGTTGAAGTTTGGGAAAGAAATGACGCGCCTAGCGGCTCGGTTCATGAAATCACCCACGACATATACAATTTTTTCGCACATGGAGATCAAATTTGCGAACAATATTCTTAAGAGTCGAAACTTTGAGGCGAGCAAAAAACAGTTGTACAAATTTTTTGGGTGAAACTACAATATTACCCCTTGACATGCCTTAGTTCGAGGGGAGGTTTCACCCCTTAAAAACGTTTTTCCGGCTAAAAATAAATACGTGTGGCATAGTTTTCAATGCTTCATAACATGTATAAGTTTCAACAAAATGGAAGGAAGACACCTGAGGGATGTTCCATGTCAGTAGAGAAATGCAATTTGGGTTTCTCAGCTTGAAATTCGATGTTCAATTTGTTCACAAGGTCCAACACGTACGAGAGAAGTGTTAAATGCAGCTTGTATATAGGAGCTTTCAGTTGACCGAGAATGTTGTGAGGCGATGACCAATTATCTGCGAAGCACTCATTCGTGAAGAAAGGAATCAACGAACTCAAATTTTCTAAAACTCGGTCAACAGCCGCCTGTAGTACAAAATACATTTGGTTTGAAAATGTTTAAGAACGCGTTTATTTTTTAATTCGTTGAACGTTATAAACTCTTACTTCATTGAACAGAGAATTACTAATAAAATACATGTATTAATAATGTTAATAAGTTAAGATCAATCGAAAATTGTCTAGAAGCAGAAAGCTGATTTAAGCATCTACCTGGAGGGACCACCACCTCGTTTGACCTGGGCGCAACAGCTTATGTGACTTCAGTTCCACAAAAGCTTGAAATTCTTGCAATCTTACCACTCTATTACTGCTGTGCGAAAAATAATTATAGATACGCCGCATCATCTTCTCCAAGCCCCTAGGCAATGTGAGCGCTGCTGCTGATGAGCGAAGGTGGAACGAATGGCATACACAGTCAAGCTCGGAACAAACAAATTTGGAATAATTTCTTTAAGGCGATGTGCCACATGCCTCCGACCGCATCGAAATTTTGAAAAAAGAATTCTCCCAAACGGAACAACCGATTGGAATGAAATTTGTTGTGTGCATGCAGGACACTTGCTCCGAGAGGATGATGCCCTCCGTTATGCAAAATTTCCAAAAAAAAATTACAGTTTGTGGTTACCCTGCGAAAAATGGTGAATTATTAACCATTGCATCGCATTTTCGGTGATTTTCTAAGCGTCATCCTCTGGACCGTAAAAAAGCACACATTTTAAGCTTTGTTTCATCTGTTTTCATGAACAAATGGCAGAGAAAAGGCATTTTGAAATTTTTACATAAATGTAGCAAAAATGTATCGACTAAGCTCAAAATATCAGTTACCGGAGCAAGCGTTCAGTTCATCCGTTTTCTCACTAGCGGCGCGCAGCTCGCTTCGCCCTTTTTTACCGACCTCGCTCGCCTCCTTCCGGAACAATTTATATTTGACAGGTCGAAAGCCTGAGCCATAACCTCGCACATTCGTTCGAAATATATTTCAAACGATGTGTAATAGTGTGTGATAGAGTGAAGTTTGTTTTCGTCGCGTTTTGGTGAGTTTTCTTTTGACGTGAAAAACGAAACGAGCCCGGTGGTCGAGGACGTCGCCTCAGCTCGCCGGCACACCACCGACGACAAATCCCGACAAAGAAGTAATCGACGAGAAAACCGCAGCGGCCGATTTCACGAAGAAGATCGAGGAACATAGTAACAGCGAGAAGCCGAAGGAGAAAACACCGGAAGGCAAGGTACGTACGTGCTATAACTTGATAACTTCAATTTACGTGCTTTGTTGTTTGCCACGATCTTCCCTCGCATGGCTGTCCCGCTCGCCGATGTGTCAAACAGCCAAGGGCTCTGATGCAAGAAAACTTTCATCTCCGATGAAAGAGATAGTACCCTACGGTGTACCTGTACGGTAGTACATGCTACACGCAAATGTACGTGTTACTAGTATGGTACGGGTACACTGTGCAATAATAAGATATACCGGTTCCGTATCCTCACCATACTAATGCTAGTACCGATACGGTACGCACACACGTGGTAGGTACGGTACCTGGGCTATCATGTAGGAACCAGAACTCAAATAGCATCGGATTTACCATCTAGATGGACCATCGGATTTATCCAGTGCAGCAAGTACGTACTGCCGAGCATAAGAAACCGCGTCAATCGTCGCAGCTACAATATATAGTCCCAGTGTCGAGAGGATATCACCGCTGTCTCCAATGTCTCTGAGAGCACGAGCGAGGCTGACCTCAAGGAACAACATCTCGCCATGGATCGCACCACCAATCTGTGCAAGGCCTTTCGCTTACGTATGTACGTTTAAAAACAAAGGGCGAGGACGCTAGGGCCTTCTTGCGTTGCAATGGTTACGGCTACCATCATCTCATACTCAGAGTCGATGGGTCCAAACCTTCAGCCCAACAGAATTGAATGCCCAACAGTTGAACGTGTTAAGGTAGAACAAGCATGCGCTCTTGATTTTTATAGATTTTGTTCGAATTTTAACCAGACATTGTTCGTATAATTATGCATGTTTCAGTGAAATTTCAGAACAGTCGACTATGTAGATTCGGAGATAATGGGTTTTGAAATTGCAACTTTTAACACTGCAGGGTCGGCATTGAAATTTAGACAGAGTAATTTTTTGTAACACATATTTGTCCTCTATAAAAAAACACAATAATCAAGATAAAATATTAATGTTTATAACGCAAATATTTCTTTTTACGTTAAAAGTTTTCAACTTTAGGAACACGATAATTATCTTTTTTCTCAACATATTGAACAATACTGATCTACGGTGTTGCATAATGTCTTCTTATCATAGGGGACAAATATTTTTTACCGAGAGTTATTCTGTCGTTACTGAACGTCTTTAGCAAAACTGAATAGCAAAGACAATCCAAACTTTTTTCACTCGTTCCCTAACTAGTTTGCTATCTGATCATAATTTTTTTTTCAAAATGAATAATCCAATAGAATGGTACGCCGAATTATGTGATCTGACTTTCGGCCAATGCAGACCCTGCAGTATTAAAAGTTGCTATTGAAAAATCCATTATCTCCCAATCTAAATAGTCAACTGTTCTGAAATTTCACTCAAACTTGCATAATAATATCAATAATGTCTGGTTAAAATTTGAACAAAATCGATAGAAATCAAGAGCGCACGCTCGTTTTACCATAAGGGCTTACACTACTGTAAACGGCCAAAATTGAGTGATATTTCGCAATTTTCTTAGGACAAATGAGAGACTATTAATATTCAACGATGTTATTAGTCAGATCTTCGAGTGACCGAAATGAAATTTATATTAAAAAATTATGCCAAAAGGTGACGCTGGAGCCATTCTGGTGAGGCATGTTGAATTTGAGACGCTTTGTGGCACGCAGTATAGCTGACGCAAATTTTATTTTAGAATAAAATAAAAAATTTCTATTAATTTACACAAGTATAGCTAGAGAAATACGTAGAGGATTGTGAAAATAATAATTTTTGTGTAATTGGGGAGCATTAAACCAAAAACTTGATTTTCGACAGAAAAAAAGGATGATCATTTCGTAAATTACTAATGTTATAACTAACTCATAGAAAGTCCTGTACGTATTTCTCTTTGGAATATTATTTTAAATGTGTACTCAAAATTTGGAGTGAAAATAATGAAAATTTTTGGTGTCATGCGGCGTGCCGTTTTGAAAAATTGTGTTTCGAGATAGACCAGCGTAACGCAGAGTTTCTTCTCCGTTCCCTGGTAGACTATGGACAAAATATTTGCGATGAAACTTTTCGAGGAGAATAAGCCACTGTCCGGGCTGAATCTCCGTCGTCTGATGACATCAGCACCCTACCCCTACCTTCGTGAGGCGAGCGGTGGACAAAGTGTATATGAATCGTGGTCGAGGTATTTGTTTAAATTTATTACAACGGACGGTAAGATGTCACAACCTTTCCACAGGGCAAGTCGTTAGCAACTCGGAAAGCCTAAAGTTGAATTGTTGTAAAAAATTATTGAAAACTTTCTATTTTGGGAAAGTCAGCATTTTATTTCAAATTCGTTCAGGTCAAAATGACGCAGTGTGTCAAGGAAGGAGAACACCACCGTCACTGCCCATTTTCGACCGTTTTTTTAGATTAAAAAAACAGAAACCAATAAAATACATGTTCAAAAGAACTGTTAGGCTTTATCAGGTATATATTGAAGTATGTAAAAAGAGTTTATTTGTCAAAAGAATAGAAAATCGCGGTGTACGAGTTGCTATAGCACTACTGGTTTTCAGTCAACCCTCTCCATAGTGTTGAAGTTTGCGTCGTTGAAACGCAACGAAAGCTCTTGCTTACATTTTATTTTTTATATTTTTATTGTTATAGAAAATCTTTTTTTTAAGATTTATATTGTAGATCGCTAAATAAACATCTAAAAAAATAGTTAGAAGATTTTTGTGAGCAAGATTTGCAAAAATAAATTAAAGGAATTCACGAATACTAATTTTCGTTGCGTTCCAACGATACAAACTTCAACCTCATACTCTCTCCGCGGAACGCAGTAGAACTATCGTAAATTTAATCCTGGAACTAAGAGCGAAATATTTTTGTTAATTATGTTAGTTTTAGAAGTCAAATACGAGAAATTTTAAAATAATCATAAAAAAATCGTAACGAGTTTGAAAAAAAGTTCGTGTTTTCGACCATAATTTTTATGTACTACTCCAAATAATTAAAGGAACAGAACATTTCTTCATTTTTTGGAGTGTTTTTTGAAGCGCTGTATTTATGTGAAAAATGGTCGCATCGAGATAAAAAAACCTTCGAAGCTTCAAGTTTCTAGTTTCGCGATTTTTTGGCATTTTTTTTGTGAGCTGCGGTTTTCTCTCTATCATAAGAATAGCGGAGGAAAAAAATTGCCAAATTTATTTGTTTTTTTTTTCAAGGTTTCTAGTCTAGTTAATTTTTCTAGGCTAGTTAATTTTTTTCCACGTAACTCAATGTATAGGTCCGTTAGCTTGTTGATTCAGCTTTAATTTGGATTTTTGTCTCTCTACGTCAATTTTTTGCTGAGATATCCTACTTTAAATGAAAAAAGATCCTTTTGTCTTTGTTCATCGACATCTCAGCAACCAATGATTGCAACGGAAATTAAAGGGCAACTTTGAAAACTTGAATAAATTTCCTACCAGCCCCTTTCGTTGACCTTTCAGAAAAACATTTTTTCACCCTTAACATTAATTTGAAAAAAGGACAAAAAGTGACTTTTTATAGTTTGTCAGTAAATCTACTATTACCTTACAAATATTGATGGAAACACTAATGTTGCCGCGTTTTTTTTCAAGCGTAATATAGCCCCCTGTTAATTTTCAAATTGATCCATCGAACCGTTTTTCCGAACTCATTGATCAATGTTTTACAGAACAATCAAAGGCACAAGTGTATTGTTTCTAAACACCGTGTAATCATCATCAAAATGGAAAGACCAATTTTCTTCGACTCTTTTCACAAATTTGCACTAGTAAGAAAAAAAAATTCAAAAAATCTCAATTCTTAAAAAATATTGCTTTTAACTTTGTAAAACATTTCAGGAAACAATACTGACTCATTTTTTACCCGATTCGGCCTTTACGCGCTATAATTTCACTCATGTTTAATAGCATTAATTAAAAGTTGATAACCCTAAACTGTATTCAATAGTCGATCTGAGAACATTTATGCGATTAACTCTTGATATTTTTTACGAAGGTTATTAGGGTTCCAGAAAACATTTTTTTTTCAAACTAGGCATGAACAAAAATTGAAAAAAGTTAAAGTTTACAAAAACTTTAGACTAGTTTTTTTACCAAAACGTAGAAAAAAATTACCAAAAAAAGAGTACTTAAAAAAAATGTTAATTGGTTTTTTCTTTGAAAAAAGATCAGTTTTAAAAGAAAGTTTTTTTTGTAACCCTAATAAACTTCGCAGAAAATATCGAGAATTCATCTCATACAAGTTCTCAGATCGACTAGTGAATACAACTTGGGTGTATCAACTTTTAATTAATGCAATTAAAGATGAGTGGCATTATGGTGCGCAAAGGTCGCATCGTGTAAAAATGAGTCAGTATTGTTTCCTAAAATGTTTGACAAATTTGAAGAAAAAAGAAATGATATTTTTCGAATTTTCTTTCTTGACCTTAACAACCGGGCAACGCTATTCTTTCCATCAATACTTAAAGTATTATACATTTCCTATAATATATAAAGTAGTAGTACATTTACTGAAAAACCATAAAAAGTCATTTTTTGTCTTTTTTCAAATTAATATTAATGGTGAAAAAATGTTTTTTTTTTCTAAAAAATCAACGAAAGGGTCGGGTAGGAAATTTATTTAAGTTTTCAAAGCTTCCCGTGCAATCATTGGTTGCCGAGAAAACGGTGATCGAAGACAAAAGGATCTTTTTACATTCAAAGTCGCATATCTTAGCAAAAAATTGACGTCGAGAGACAAAATAAACAAGCTAACTGATCTATACATGTATTTAACTGAAATAACATTCTCGAGCGCGTGGACCCTTGAAAAAAAACCCCAAAAATTTGGAATCAAATTTTCTCTCGCTATTTTTTATTATTGCGCGATTACAGTAGCTCAAAAATTTGTTTTGACGACAGATCTCGCAACTAGAAACTTGAAGCTTCATGATGCTTTTTTTCATCTCGATGCGACCATTTTTCACATTGATACAGTGCTTCAAAAAACACTTTGAAAAATTGAAGAAATTGGATTAGTCGATTGGACGAAAATTGTTCGAGTTCGTGGTTGAAAGCGTGGTTTGGAGAAAAAAAACGTGTGTGAAGTCAACGGTTAAACGACAGAGCTGAAGAACTTTTGTTTCCATAATCTAATCCCACCTTTTGGTCGAAAATAAAACTATTTTTAGTCGGTGAATTTCTCCCCTTAGATAATAGGCGTACAAGAGTTGAGAATTGCGACTACCGGCATGGCATCGCCGAAGACGCGTTTCAGCGCCGGAGACCCTATAAAAATAGCTCGAAAACCACGTTAAAACTGTTTTTTTCGGCTATAAACGAATTTTCATCATATTTTTGGAGGTTATAAGGATTTGTTAAATGTTTAAAAAAAAATGTTTTTTCGAAAGTTTTCAACTGGTGTCCTCCTTTAAACATATCGCGATCGTAAAACTTCACCGCTGTTCTGTAGGGCGAGACTTCTGCGATCGTCATTGCTAGAAAATTCGATCCTTGGAGGAACTTGCCGAAGATAAATCCCGACAGAGACAAAAAAATTCTAAATGTATTTATTTTAGCAATAATTATAAAATTTCACCACTCTTTCGCACAGTGAGACTCGGTCCATCGCGTTCGCTCGCTCGCGAATTTGGTCGGCCGCAGCCAACCTGCCGAAGATAAGCCATGGCAGAGAAAGAAATGGCGAACGCAATTGTTTAAACAAAGAGCATTGTAAAATTTTTTAAGATTCAAAGGATTTTTTAAAAGTGCTTCCAACAAACCGATTTTTCGAAAATTTTACACCGATGATCTCTAAACAATTCGCGGTAGTAAAATTTTACCACTCTTCTGTAGAGCGAGACTTCTCCGATCGTCATTGCGAGAAAATTCGATCTTTGGAGAAACCTGCCGAAGATGAACTCCGGCAGAGAGAAAAAATGCCAAACGAATTTTTTTTAGCATAATTAGTAATAATTTAGTAATAATAAAATTTTACCACTCTTTCGTAGAGTGAGACCCGGTCGATCTCGTTCGCTCGCGAATTTGGTCAGCCGCAGACAACCTGCCGAAGATAAGCCATGGCAGAGAAAAAGTGCCAATCGCAATTGTTTAAACAAAGAGCATTGTGACATTTTTTAAGTTTCCAAGGATTTTTGAAAAGTGCTTTTAACAAAACGATTTTTCGAAAAATGTTCACCGATGACCGCTAAACAATTCGCGATAGTCAAATTTTACCGCTCTTCTGTAGAGCGAGACTTCTCCGATCGCCATTGCTAGAAAATTCGATCCTTGGAGAAACCTGCCGAAGATGAATTCCGGCAGAGAGAAAAAATGCTAAACGAATTTTTTTTTTAGCATAGTTAGTAATAATTTAGTAATAATAAAATTTTACCACTCTTTCGCAGAGTGAGACTCGGTCGATCGCGTTCGGTCGCTCGCGAATTTGGTCGGCCGCAGCCAACCTGCCGAAGATAAGCCATGGCAGAGAAAAAAATGGCGAACGCAATTGTTTAAACAAAGAGCATTGTAAAATTTTTTAAGTTTCCAAGGATTTTTTAAAAGTGCTTCCAACAAACCGATTTTTCGAAAATTTTACACCGATGATCTCTAAACAATTCGCGATAGTAAAATTTTACCACTCTTCTGTAGAGCGAGACTTCTCCGATCGTTATTGCGAGAAAATTCGATCTTTGGAGAAACCTGCCGAAGATGAACTCCGGCAGAGAGAAAAAATGCCAAACGAATTTTTTTTAGCATAATTAGTAATAATTTAGTAATAATAAAATTTTACCACTCTTTCGTAGAGTGAGACCCGGTCGATCTCGTTCGCTCGCGAATTTGGTCAGCCGCAGACAACCTGCCGAAGATAAGCCATGGCAGAGAAAAAGTGCCAATCGCAATTGTTTAAACAAAGAGCATTGTGACATTTTTTAAGTTTCCAAGGATTTATGAAAAGTGCTTTTAACAAAACGATTTTTCGAAAAATGTTCACCGATGACCGCTAAACAATTCGCGATAGTCAAATTTTACCGCTCTTCTGTAGAGCGAGACTTCTCCGATCGCCATTGCTAGAAAATTCGATCCTTGGAGAAACCTGCCGAAGATGAATTCCGGCAGAGAGAAAAAATGCTAAACGAATTTTTTTTTTAGCATAGTTAGTAATAATTTAGTAATAATAAAATTTTACCACTCTTTCGCAGAGTGAGACCCGGTCGATCTCGTTCGCTCCCGAATTTGGTCGGCCGCAGACAACCTGCCGAAGATAAGCCATGGCAGAGAAAAAAATGCCGATCGCAATTGTTTAAACAAAGAGCATTGTAAAATTTTACAACTCTTTTATGAGTGAGTCACGAGCGATCTCGCTCGTGACTTGAGATTTTAGCAGAGATCGAATTCGTCGTCGATGAGCGACATCGAGATGCCAAATAGTCTTCAAGCTTATTTGTTTAAATTACTTAAAAAAGAATGGGAAATGCTACCACCCTTCCAGCATCCGAGTCTCTAGCAAACCCCGTTTGCTAGAAAATTCAACCATAAAGAAATTTCCACCGATGACCGCCGAAAAAATGCTGTCAAATATGAACCCGGCAGAGATAAAAATTCTGAACGCATTGGTTTAAATAATGAGCATTGTAAAATTTTACCACTCTTTTGTAGAGTGAGTTTCGAGCAATTTCGGTCGCTCGAAATTTTGGCAGGGATCGATATCGTTAATGATAAGCAGCATCGATGTTACAAATTGTGCTCGAGCTTATTTGTTTAAATGAATTAAAAAAGTATGGGAAAATGCCTGTCTTTTAGTTGTGGCCGTCGTCGAAAAAAAATCGATTCGATTGCTGCATATACAATGTAAAATGCAACAAAGTTTCACCGCTCTCCTGCCGAGCGAGCGCATGCTTCCAATACAAGCGTACCATGGTCGCTACGCATAGTTGTGTGAATTGTGTGATACACACATAGATGTAAGGTGCTTGCGTACGACCGCGAACGGCGCGCGAGAATGGATTCGTTCTTTTTGCACGCGGTCGGTGTAGCTGACATACACACACACACACACACACGCGTGCCAGCGATCGCCGTCTATTTGGCTTCGACGCTTCGTCCCAGTGCGAAGCATCGAGACCGAATTCGCGATCGCTGCGCTGTCCGTCGGTAGCGACTCGTAGCTAAAAACTACGAGATCTGCGCTACCGACGTAACGAGAGGCCGCGTTGAAATGTTCTGGCGTGTGGCACATGGCCTTAAACCGAGTTTGGTACCTGTCTATAGATCCCATCACAACGGAAGCGGTATCAGCTGCCAATACTATAATGTTCGTTATAGGAACCGATGTCTTTGAAATAATTGCAGATCGTGTTAAACAAATCCTCGGCGGCGCCCGACCCTACTTTGATAAATCCGAGAAACTTATCGTTACATCGTCTTTGTTGGTCATCGCGCGACAATTGAAAGTGATTTTTCAGCCTTTATATCCGTCGTTTCATGATATGATTATTGAAAACACTCCGTTGGGTTAAAATAAAATGGTTTATCAGAGTCAAAGGTAAATTATAGTCATGTAGAAACATCGCCATTTTGAGCTTAGCAGCATTTACGAGCTTTTGGTCTCTCTATTTATGATTATTTAAGTAGTCTTGAATTTTGCACGTGCTCTGGAATGATTCAACTTTTTATTCACGAGAATTTCGTTTCTGCGTGGCGTTGAATATGCGTTAGGCTTCCGCTAATAACTTTACGGCACGATTTTCAAAATGCTTGCTTTTATTTTTGTTCTAGCTGAGGGAACATCAATTTCCAATTTTCCGTGAATTTATGCTCGAACATTTTTTTGTTGCTTCCCTCGTCCCTTCTTTACTAGACGTACTAAATACTATGAAAACGTACTAGATTTAGTGCAATTTGACTAAACTGGCAACACAGGTGTAAACATGGACCCCTGGGCCGTTTACACCATTTACACCGTTAGTTCCGCCTCAGTTGAATTAAAACGAAAGAATAAAGAGCCTTTTAACGTCACGTGACCATTTCGCAATTCTTTATTGACACCAGTCGATCATTTATAGACACAAAGACTCGAAACTTGTTTTTTTCTTGTATTTTATATTTAGTAAGTACAGCGAGTGAATAGAAGTTAAATTCCACATTTCGTCATTTGTATTCTTGTTTATTGATGACGCAACGAGGTGAGAGCGACGACGACGTGAGTACGACCGCTCTGTAGAGACAAGCCGTTCGGGCCGGTTCCCGTAAGAAAAGTCCCGGCCACAGTACGGAGACGATCTGCAATCCATGCGGATCGGGAGAGGCGTGATGGCGTGCGTGTATCTTGTTGTCGAATTGAGCAAATCCCTGTGCAACGTCGAGTATGAGAGGGCTCTCGCGGGCCAAGCAGATCCACGCGAGAGACGAGCACGCAAGTGCGTAATGCTTCAGTTCCGCGGATTCCGTCAGGCATGGAAAATCGTACAGTGTTCGTTCCAGCTGCGACAAAACGCGCTCAGCCACTTGTTGTGTGCCGCTCTCGTGTCCGAATCTGGCGATTTGACGACTCATACATTTCGCGAACTCGCTGGAACACTTTTCCAGCAGCTCGTTATTGGCCCCGTTGCGAATAGTCGAATCGAGGCTCGACGAGTTATTCGTTCTCGACAAATTCATCATTGACGAGGTGTGAAGCGCGGCGCTCGAGTCGATGGCGCCACCGGTCAACGCCTTCACTGCCTCCAGGCGTCTCGAGGTCTGAACTATCTCGGCCACCCGCCAAGAGAGCTGCAAAAATAATGCCACGTTTTCTCACGCGTTCAGAATACGCTCTAGGGAAACTTGAGTACAAAAGTCCAAACGCTTTAGCGAACGTTCCAGAAAAAGGGTACGCGAAACTGTGAGATTTAATAACCTCACAATCGTTTTTTACAGCTTACTCGTTATGTTTGGAAATAAACAAAGTCTGGCCGGGAATACGTCGCGAGAAACTACACTTTCACGTAATGTATTTCCAGCCAGAACATTGTCATTTCCTGAAAGGTAGATCCTCACTTCGAGAACTGTAAATAGCCGCTTTGCTTTTTGCCACAAGAAATATATGTATAGTTGATTAGGATGAAACTAATACATTTGTTGTAATTCTATTCCCCATTATAAGTATCTCTTTCGTCCTTGATAAACTTGAAAAACAAAAATGCTTATCAGAAATAACGGCATTACAATAAGCAAAGTTTGAAGATAATGACAATTGAATTATTCAATGAGGCCCCAAAGTAAAGCAGGTCTTTCGTGGTTTTACAAATCAAGGTCCCCTTGTCAGGAAATATCAACGTTGTGACCGGGAAGACATTGCCTGCAAGTATTTCGTCAACAACCCGCCAAGTGGCTACATGCGGAGCGCTCTCGCGTAATGGAAGTATCCTCGTGCAACTCTAAGACTTCAACCCGTTGTAGTAGCATGTATAGAAGTGGTATGCTTACAGTGTGCCCTTATGCTAATTATTTTCTGATACTTGTGAAATAATCAGTGCCAGTACCACCCAATACTTATTATTTCATGATCGGGAGTCAAAGCTCGCCAGTATCCAATCGCTTTCTAAGGCTTATTACATGATGGACCTGATCTACGTTAAACCCCCATGGAAATTTATATACTCAAGAATATACTGCGAATTTATTATATTAATAATTGTAATAAATGTGAAATGTATGCCATATGTTGAAAATATATGTTGCATATATGTGCCAAATTCGAATTTTCGTAACGTTTTTATATATGAGATGTATATGCGTGGTATTACTGTATATCAATGTATCATATATCAATGATATATGTAGCATTTACCCTGCATATATACCACATATATTTAGCATATATGTTGCATACACAGTGCGTACATACCACATATATACTGCATAAATGGTACATATATGCCACATATATATAGATATGCGTAGCACATCTGTATATAGTGTTTATATGTAATAGCGTACTTTAACTGTAAGTTAAGTTTTTTTAAGTTTAAGTTTTAAGTTTTACTAAGTTTAACTGTAATAGTGTTTATACACAGCATATATTTTTTGTCAGGAATATGTATCAAAAATGTATGCGTCATATATGACGCATAAATGACACATATATGAGTCATATATGACGCATACATTTTTGATATATTTTTATGACAAAAAAATAGGTTGAAAATATATCGAAAATATATGCGTCGTATATGCCTCATATATGCATCATATATAGTGTTTATACGTAGCATATATGTTTTGGTCAGAAAAATATATCGAAAATATATGGGTCATATATGCGTCATATATTTGGTGCATATATACTGAATATATGCGTATTATTCTATTTTTCGTCACTATATATGCGATCGATATATATAAATGTAGCATAGATTTTCTGCATATATTTTACATACATAAATTTCCATGGGGGAAGCCCTGACCATTTTTTGATATGTACGGAAGGCAGAGGGGCAATACCTTTTCTCGGCTTAAATGTATGCACGGGTTGATTTTCATATGTCGTCTGCAGGATCAAGATACGAAGTTGGGACTTTTGTGCTGCAGTCTTTATGAGAGACACCTACAGGGGTTTGAGAAATAGGACTTCTGCTACCCCGATAACATTTCCCTGGTTGTTTATCCACCCATTATCATTAACAACTGCGACCAACCGTGGAACCTTTTCCGATCACTATTTTCCATCCAATTTAAATAGCGATGACTCGGGAAAAAATAACAAAATACAATCAATGATTGGAAAAAAGTGCGAGAATCGTGAAAAGAAGCTTCGAAGTCGCGTCGAGACAAGGAAAATCCTCTCCAAACGACGATGGCGGCAAAGAAATCGATGGAACGACGCAAGAAAAATAAGGTGTTGGAATTGCACAGGAAGAAAAAGTGGTATTACCGACTGAAGGGGATAAGTGTGTGTGTGTGTGTGTGTGCGGGTGGTCGAGGAGAGAGGCAGGATGCCGGAGGATGAGAATAATGGGGGGGAATAGTTCGATACTCACGACAACAACGGAGAATAGGATTTTCGCTTTGAGATCCGTGGCGTCCTTAAGAGGCTCAAGGGCATCGAGGGCATCGAGTGTGTGCAAGTGAGCGTGGGCGTACAAAGCGACATATCTATCGGTAAGTTGCTCGGTCGTCCACGAGCAACCCTCGGTGGTCTCCTCAATTATAATGGCACCGTTGTTGTTGTTGTTTTCGTTGCTCGCAGTCTTGCTCGTCGTTGTCGTCGTGACAATTGCAACGGGTTCGGGTGTCGGACTGCAACTGTCGTCCGTGTGATAGCCTGCGCTGCTACTCGATTCCTCGAACCTACAGTCCTCTCGTATGTTCTCGAGTTCCTTTGTCCCACGTCCTATCGCCTGTGGATCAACCGCAGGCGTCATTGATACTTCCCAATGTACGCGACAAATTGGATAACGTTGAAGTTTGCGTCATTGGAACGCAACGAAATTGCATCAATTTTTTAAGGGAGACTTTGTCCTTGAAATGCAGCGGGAGATGTTAGCGGCTCAACATGAGCAGCTAGAAGAAGAGGAGGGATGCCTCTATGGACCAGGCATTGCCGATTAGCGGTAATTATAAACACATTTGTGTAAACACATTACAAAACTTTAAACGCGTTTTTCTCGTAAACACGTTTTTAAAAATGGCTGACATTCTCCTGACCGCTGTAATTAACATATCGACCTGAAATTTGGAGAGCGTACTCAGAAAATATGTCTTCACGGAATGACGGATCGTTTTTTCGATAGATACATTTTTGCATTTATTATTTATCTTTTTTTGCGAATAAAAACGCGAAAATTCGATTTCTTTTAAATTGCCGCCATTTTCCGAAATTTGTACTAAACGAAAAGCCCATCCGTCATTCCATGACCAAAGGGTCACAGATTGATAATATGCTTTGAATTTGTGTTTCAGATCAACAAAGAGGGAGCAGTGATGTCAGCCGTTTACCTCCCGCGATTTGAGGACCTGTTTTCGCGGAGCTGCAATGGCCGCCATTTTGGTTTTTTTTTCAAAAAAAAATTATTTTAACGTTCTGTATATCATGAATAAAAGCAAGAAAAAAACCGCACAGAAAAAGCTTTACTCGTTTCCTTTAAAAAAAATAAAATGTAAACACCTGAAATATGGCACTCCAAGGACAAAGGTCTCCCTTAATCATCAATGTTTCACTGTTTTGCTCATTTTCGCAGCTCAAGTCTGCCGAAAAAAATTTGAGCAATGAAAAAAATGTTGATCGCATTCCCACGATGTAAACTTCATTCTCATCCATTAGGATCCAAACGTAAACGGTATTTTGATATCACTAATCAGCATTGGAAACAGCAATCACTTGGAAACAGCACATTTGGTTATCCGTCCAACACGGAAGCATGTCACGCGACGGGCAAAGATCGAGGTCTATCCTCTAAATCGTAGGTACATACGAACCTGATAGCCCGGCAAACCGTTGGTCGATTCGTTGATAAGACGAAGAGCGAGACTGCAGGCGCGCGAGAATTGCAAGAGGCTCGCCGCGAGCGCCGGATTCTTCGTCGTGGCCAAACTTCCGGTACCGGTGCTCAGTCCCGATGACTTTCTTACCGCGTTCCATTGCCTCAGTGCTTCCTTGTCTCGCTCGACGCGACGACGCAGCTCACCGATCAGATCCTCCAGATTTCGATCGCTCGGCTTTCCCAGTACGTTCAACAGGCTCTGATTGTCGATCAGACGCTGCTGGACGTCGCTGTACTTCAGAGACAATTGTCTCTGATGGGAGGCTGCACGAACCTGACGATTTCCCGCTGTCGATCATCCAATATCTTTATTAAATGCATCAATCAACGCATATGGCAAATCTACATATTAAAACAAAAACTGCTGGTTGTGGACGTGTTGGTTCGGCGATCTCCCATTCGGAACGCATTTCTATTGAAATCTCGAAAAAAGCGAAGCTCTACACCGAAATTCATCTTTATCCGTCGGGAAGCAAAATAATGGAAGCTTATGAAGGCTGATAAAGGCTCCGAGCTCTTTCAGAAGCCACAAATATATCGCGTGCGAATTTCATTATACCCAAATATGAATAAAGGGATGGCGGTGCCAATTTTATTCGCACGGGTTTAATTAATTCATCGTGAATCGAAAATCAATGTCACGCGCTTTTCCGGCTCTTTTCACCAACCCAAACGCAACATTCGTTAACGCTCCTCATCTGTACGCGTGCGCGCTGCACACACGAATATATATAAATATATTACGTGATGACTATATATATATATATATATATATATATATATATATATATATATATATATATATATATATATATATATATATATATATATATATATATAATGTATTTTTTCCGGCCCATAGGGTATTTGACTGTTGCACGGAAATCATCTTAAGGGGGGATTGTCTTTTTTTTCGCAGAATTTACCGCTTTTTGAGAATTTTTTTGTGAAGAAAGTATACAACGGAAAACTTGTGAAACTTGGCATATAGTTTTATTGATCTGTTTACTACATACAAAAAAAATTTTTAAACAATTTCATCAAAAAAGCCGCCTCCCACCCCCCTCGACGCGCGATGGTCCTTTTTTTATGGTGTGCACGATTTCTCAAAAAGTATTCAACCGATTGCCTTCAAATTTGGACAGAATGCTCAGCTGACATCCTTTTATCGTTTGATGAAGCAAAAAAGCAATACGTTTAATAGTTTTTTATTTATAACAAAAAATCGATCAATTTTTTTCGGAAAATCGATACTTCAAGTTCAAAATGTCACCAAATGGTCAATTTTTTTTCCCCCTTCATCGAACGATAGCTATATGTGTCTAAAGTAAAATGCTTTTTGGTTTTTTGTTGCAGGATGAACGTGAAGGCTGCAATCGTGCACACCATCAAAAAAGGACCATCGCGCGTCGAGGGGGGTGGGAGGCGGATTTTTTTATGAAATTGTTTAAAAAATTTTTTGTATGTAGTAAACAGATGAATAAAACTATATGCCAAGTTTCACAAGTTCTCCGTTGTATACTTTCTTCACAAAAAAATTTCCAAAAAGCGGTAAATTTTGCGAAAAAAAAGACAATCCCCCCTTAAATGGTCAATTATTTCACATTATGCTCGCAACATTTTGTTATCTTCGTGAATTCCAGTATTTATTATATAAATCGGCAATAAAATTTAAATATTCAACCAGACCGCCAAAACGCTCCCGTTGTCGGATTTGTAGTCACGGGACGCCTGTGACGTCATATGCCGCTGAGTTGTCGGACAGAAAACCTTACTCTCCATTCTTATTTCATTGTCGATAATGTGGTAACTATCACTACAAATCACCACGAATGAACAGAAGAACCACGGAAATACACTGAAATAAAGTAGAAAATCGCTCATTACTCGTCACAGGACTCGCAATGGAAATATGTTTGCTGGCATTTGACGTCACTAGAGATCCGACCAATCCTGGAGCGTTTTCGTTCACGTGACCAAACGTTAAAATTTAGCTAATTTAAACATTGAAATTAACGAAAATAATGCATATTTTTTTCGATAAAATGATAGAAAATACTTTCCAAACACTATATTCTTTAAGGATGACACGAGAATGAAGCATATTTTCGATATAGTCAAATACGCTATTCTACCAGGCGGAAACCTCGGGATACCGCACGAGTTATCTAATTTCGTCTTCGTTCTCTTACAACCTCAATTTTCATTCTATCGTCGGCGTCTTCGCAAACGTACGAGAAAAGTGTCCGATCTGCGTTTACGCTCGCGCGCTAAGCTCTACGACAAAAGCCACAAGAGCGGCGTGGCCGACGGAAAGAAAAGCGAAGAGAACAAAAAAAAGGACGTAAAAAGAAAATAGTTAAGAGAGGTGCGAACGGGAAGAAGGGACGAATGAAAATCGCATTTTCTCGTGACAATGAGAACAATGAGGTGTGAAATAGGTGTGTGTATATACATTTATATATGAAAAACGTACATCCTACACAGATGTGATACAGCTCTTTGCATATACAGGGTGTCTTGGATAACATTTTACGTGCTTATATCTCACGGATTGTAATGAAAAATGTTTCAAATCAAAGTTGTTTCGTATCACGAGGGCAAGAAAATGGGAATATCAGTTTGACCTTGGGTACACCCGTCGAGGTCATACGAAGATCAACTTCGAAGCTTTTAGTTGGAAAATTTTTTATTTTTTATTCTTTTAGCTTATTTAGAGAGCTTTTCAGAATTTATTTCATTTGTCAAGTACTTTTTTAGTTGTTGGCCTAGAATGTTGTAATACTGCCGTATTGTAATTTTCAAGTCTCAGAGCTGAAAAAAGTCGATAAATAATTATTCAAAAAGTACTTATTTATTTATTCGGAATTGAGGCAGCCAAAATGTAGATCATGACGAGTCTCTTAAGGGGCCGGGTTGAAATTCCGAACTTTGAATGCTCCGACAGTTTGAAATTCCGAACTTTGAATGATCAGAACACTAAATACTCCGAAAGAATTTTACACGAAAGACCAAAACTCCGAAAATCTGAACACAGTCAAAATAATTCGGCTATGGAAGTTTTAAAAGTTTCAAAATTTTCAATTAATCGATGAATTATTTCAAGAACTTTTTTTTTATTAAGAAGTGATTTTGAGTCAATTTTGAAATTTGTCCGGACAATATTATACGTTCTACATCATTCAAGTCAACTGTGTAGACTTTCGCTGGCGCGATCTTATCATGGGGGTCGGGTTGAAATTCCGCACTTTGAATGCACCGAAGGTTTAAATTCCTAATGTTAATGTTCCGAAATTACATGGTTCGTCAAGATCATGCCAGCGAGAGTCTAAACAGTTGACTGTAAATGATGTAGAACGTATAACATTGTCTAGACAAGTTTCAAAATTGACGTATAATCACTTCTTAATAAACAAAAAATTCTTTGAATAATTCGTCGATTTATTGAAAATTTTGAAACTCTTAAAACTTCCATAGCCGAATTATTTTGAGGGGGTTCAGATTTTCGGAGTTTTGGTCTTTCGTGTAAATTTCTTTTGGAGTTTTGATCTTTCGACGTAGTATTCTTTCGGAGTTTTGAGCGTTCTGATAATTCAAAGTTCGGAATTTTAACCCGGCCCCCTTCGTGATTGGGTCTCTCAAGTTTTTTTTTGTCTGGAATCAATATTTAGGGACATATTGATTTTCGATGAAGGGGACCCACCCATGGAAAGTAATCGTTAAGGTGCTCAATTGATTTTGAACATGGAAAAAAGTGCCATAGACTGCGCAGATCCGTCATTGAGAGTGCCAACGAATCATTCATTCAAAAAACGGAATATTAGGTTATTTTTTACATGATTCATTCCGCGGTAGTTGATCTAACGATGTTGAAGTTTATCTGAACCCCGTCAAAATAATTCGTATCGTTATCGTTGGGATGGAACCGGGAATATTTTTAATTTTTTAATGTTCATTACCCAAAATCTTTTTTTGCGAATTGCGGCTGTAGATCTCTAATAAGAATCTTGAAAAACGTTTGGAGTTTTTTCCCAGCCCAAATGTGCCGAAGAAAATTATGATGTTGAAGTTTGCATCGTTGGAATTACCATTCTTGGCAATTTGTCTTCTTTCTTTATGTTTTTTTATTTTTTTTAAAAACCGCCGATTTACTATTTCATATGTCATTTGTCTTCTTTCTTTATATTTCATATTTCTAAAAAACCGCCTCAGCGCAATACCAGCGCCGCCGAGCGCCCGCAACTTTGAGGGCTCCAATATTTCTGTCAAAACATTGTGCTGGACTAAAAAAATCGAAATTGAGCTCGATTTGCATTAAATTCAATTGAATTGCGTCAATTTATGTAGTCAAAGACTGAAACACGCGTTCATTTTCAGTAAAATGAAAAAAGGTAAGTAAAATTCACTTGAATCATATGTTATAGTTTAGAAAATAAGGAAAATAAAGCTGAAATAAATGCTTTTTTTTACCTCTACGAACGGTTGCTGTACCACTAACAATGAATAAAATTTCGTTTTTAAACCAAACCGAGCATAATGGTTCGAACCGGCTTTGTAAATTTTACTCACCGTTTAACCTCAAACTCAATGTAAAGAAAATCATATTGGTATGTGCCCAACACCTCGGGGATGTGGAAGAATCAAAGACAATACGTGACAACAGTTCAATAATTCAAGCTCGACTCGTAAGGCAAACATCCATGTTGGCTCATTTTCCATTTATTTGCGAAAGTCACAGTGCTCACACAGACATTTTTACAGAACGGATACCGATACCAAAGAGAATTTTAGATAGCACTTTGTTGCAAGTTTCGTACATTGCCAGCGTTGCGATCGATCTTATTATCCGCACCCTATACTCTGCACGGAGATAATAGGAATACTAAAAAAATCTTTGCGTCATATTCCGTGACCTAAATCCGCAAAAAAAATTGCAAATGCGGAAAAAAATGTTATTTAGTGCCAACGATGCAAACTTCAATGTCATTTGATTCAAGTGGTTTTTTTTTCTCCGCGGGACGAAAATCATCTATGAAATATAATAAAGTGTAGAGAAAGGTTTGTATGTACGAATATGGACGAACCTTTGGATCGCGTACCAGTAACCCCAACTGTGACACTCACACCGACTCCGGCGCCGCTCTGTTTTCCCCAACTCTCGATCTTGTGCAACGCGAGCTTGTACGCCTCCAAGCGAGTCTCGAGTTCATCCCTGAGTTTGGCAGTGAGTGGCAAGAGAGTCGTGGGTGGTTCGGCGGGTGAGACGTTGACGGAGTTGCTGTTCCGGTTGATCATCGGGTTCCCGATGATCGTAGGATCACGCCGGCGAAGGTTATCGTCCCGAGGAGCATTGGGGCGATACGAAGCGAGAGGATCAGAGGCGAATAAGGTTCGACGGTTCGTCGATCTCCAGCGGTGATCCTCGACTTCGGTATTCGCAGGCACGAGGCCGTGCTTTCCCAAGCCCTCGACCGCCCTCTCCAAGGATCTTCGCCTCGAGGCTAGCAGCTTCTTCGAGCCGGGCGACAATCTCGAGAGGGTCACGAGCAGTTTGCTCCATATCCTCGCGTCTCTCGCGTTCTCCGTGATCGAGATGTGGTGTACGACCCTCCAGAGTACCTGGTTCTCGATCCTGCCGAGGATCGACGACCAAGACGAAGTGGACTCGTCGTTGATTCCTGATTCCTCGGATTCCACGAGATCGAGGAGACGCGAGTAAACGGCCTCGAGAAGCGACAGACTGTGGGGCAGACTCTCCACTATCAGATCGATCGGGATATCCGGCAACGAAGCCCTCAGCGTGTATCTCGGTAGCCTCAGGAGAAAACTCGCGGCCTCGCGGTACTGCCGGCCTTCGTACAATCTCAGCAATCTTTAATCAACGATTCCACCTATACAGGGGGTACTACCCAAGTTGCCACAGCGCAATCACTCCAGAGCCATTCATTTTAGGAACAAATCTTTCAAACAAAAGTTTCATAGTTTCGAGGAACAAAAAATTATGCTATTCGTGACTTTTTTTAATACGTGACGGTTTTCAAGGTCATTTCAAGGTCAACTCTAGTTTTTCCAATGACAAGCAATATTTATGATTTCGAAATAATTTTTTGTGAAACGAAACTGATCACTTTTGTCTGAAACGATTTTTCTCTTGACTTCAATTTTTCAAGATATCTTCCCCCATGGGAATTTATATACGCAAAAATATACTGCAAATTTATTTTATTAATAATTGTAATACATGTGAAATGTATGCCATATATTGAAAATATATGTGCCAAATTCTAATTTTTGTAACGCTTTTATATATGAGACGTATATGCGTGGTATTACTGTATATCAATGTATCATATATCAATGATATATGTAGCATTTACCCTGCATATATACCACATATATTTAGCATATATGTTGCATACACTCTGCATACATTCCACATATATACTGCATAAATGGTACATATATGCCACATATATACAGATATGCTGCGCAAATCTGTATATATGTGCTCGTATGTAATAGTGTACTTCAACTGTAAGTTAAGTTTTTTTAAGTTCAAGTTTTAAGTTTTGTTAAGTTTAACTGTAATAGTGTTTATACACAGCATATATTTCTTGTCAGGAATATGTATCAAAAATGTATGCGTCATATATGATGCATAAATGACACATATATGAGTCATATATGACGCATACATTTTTGATATAGTTTTCTGACAAAAAAATAGATTGAAAATACATCGAAAATATATGCGTCGTATTTGCCTCATATATGCATCATATATAGTGTTTATACGTAGCATATATTTTTTTATACTGAATATACACGTATTATTCTATTTTTCGTCACTATATATGCGACCGATATATATATATATGTAACATATATTTTCTGCATATATTTTACATACATAAATTTCCATGGGGGTTTCGACCAAACAAGTGCCCAATAAATCATTACAAGGTATTAACAAAGTATTTTGGTAAATATTCAAAATGTTTTAGAGAATGGAAATCGAAAGGTAAAGTTCGTTTGAATGAATTAACATTTTATAAGCGTCGGATACGTCAATTTTTAGACTTCATTTTCGAATTATTTGACTCGAAAAAATGCCCTATTTTGCAAGAAAGTAAAAAAACTGACTTAACGTTGAAAAGTTATTAAATATATATTCAAAAGAAAATTAGATCGAGAGCGGCAACGTTTGCAAAAAAACTTGTACATTCACAGGGAACTGCGAGAGGAAAAATATTTTAGGCAGGACGTCGCGATGAAAGGAGATAATAATTTATCTCGATTTATACGCACACATATAGGAGGGTTTCGCGCTGCACAAAAAGCGTTGGACTCTAGCAACGTGAATGCAACGCCACAAATGCGGAACGTTTCGCTGCTGAATTGCTAAATGAAAATTCCCGCTGGTGAGCCGCCGCGGGGAAGAATAAAATAGCGCGAGAAAAAAAAACCATTAGCGCGACGAAAACGACGGTGCCAGTCGCGATGATAATTTGATAAAGGACTCGAGCAAAGAGAGTCAAGAAGATCCTGCGATTGAGACTATGGATATATATATATATATATATATATATATAAAATCAGCACCACCGTTTAATCCTTCTGGAATATATATATATATATATATATATATATATATATATATATATATATATATATATATATATATTCCAGAAGGATTAAACGGTGGTGCTGATTTTTTATCTCTCTTTCCGTCGCTGTCTCTCAATGGCATTAAATGCGACTGGGACGGCGAAAATGAGATTTTTCGTCGTCAACTGCGGTTAATATTACGGGTCGACGACGATTGTCCACTATGTACCAGAAGAAACGACTGTATGTACGATTACGAAAACCCCATCGAAAAGAAATTCGGATATTTAAGTGAAGTTTAATCGGCCTCTTTAATCATCATTATAAATATTTATTATCCAAATCGTTGAAATTTAGATATTTTGTGAGTTTTGTGATAATACGATTAGATTGGTTTAGTATCACGTACGAAATACGCCCTTCACGGTACAAAATAAAAGACGATCCTCGATCGCGGCTCGGTAAAATAGATGAGAGTTGAGTATACACTACTATCGACCCTAAAGTGGGGCGCACCTTACGCCGGAACATAAACGACAGTCGTCGGTCCCGGCTCTGTAAAATAGTTGAGAGTTAAGTGTACACTCAACTCTCGTCTATTTCGTCGAGCCGGGACCGACAATCGTCGTTTATTTTTCTGTGTGGGGGGGGGGGGGGGCGCCCCACCATAGGGTCAATGGCAGCGACGCCCCACGGTAACCGCGCGAAGAGAAACTACATACACTATTGTGCCAGGGATATATACACCTATACACGTACATTATACAGACTGACACAAACTAACAGTTCTCGCGTGAAAAAGTAAAAAGACGTTTATTCATTTTCGAATTCTTTTTGTACGTTATACTAAACCAATCTCATCGTACTTTCACAAAACTCACGAAATAACTAAATTTTATAGTCTAAGACAGTAAATGTTTTTAAAAAAAAGTTGAAATGTAGTGAACGTCTTAAGGCAGTAGTCTGCTTTAGAAGCCGAAAAAAAGCGTTTTTTCAGCAATTTTTTTGAAAGGGAAGGAAATGATTGCGGTAAACGAAATTTTGAGACGATAGTGTATTATATTCAAGCTTTAAAAAACAATTTTTATTATTAAAAAATATTGAAATTTTTCAAAGTTGTAACGATTTTTCTGGGGCGCCTGGAGTGTGCACTTGTAAATCGGTGCCGGTGATGGAGGTCGTGCGATGCATCTGAAACAGTCGAACCAAATTTTTTTTTAGTTTTTATAAGTTCCTTTTCTATATGAACTAAAAAAATACCGAAGAAATGATGAAATTCCAAATTTTTTCGAAGTTTAAAAAAAAATTCACTTTTTTGAAAAAAAAATGTCCCTTTAAGTTGCAAAACAAGTAATTTAAATAGTACGTTTGTCCAAATTTTTTTAGTTCAAATAGAAGATAATTTAATACTGAAGCTAGATCACTTTGATTTTTTTCGATCGGACATATATTGTTTTTGCTATCACCGGCACCGTTTTCTAAAACTTGTGGAAATGAAAACTCGAGAAAACGGTCTTTAAAGTTTTCGGTCCAAAAAAATATAAGTTCTTGGATACTTACACTAATTAGATGTTAATCAGCTATCCCCGGGCCATACAATAATCCTTCCTCTTCTTCAAATCGATTTTTTGAAATTGATTTTTTGAGCCTTAACAAATCAAATTAACGCACAGACGAATTTTAACCTTCCGTGTGCATACTTGTTTTTGAGACCTTCGGTGTGAACACCGGGGCTTTAAGGGGCATTCCAATTTCTCAAATCGTTTCGGGCGTCAAACAAAATCGGGAAAAAATCATGGTCACTTCTAAGAGTATCTAGAACATTATCTAAAAGTTAGTCAAGCGAAATGTCAAACAGTTTTTCCAATAAAAATTGAAATTTGTATAAACAGGAGTTTGGATAAAAATTCATAACTTTGGCATGAATAACGATATCAAAAAAGTACTTTTACAATTTTACACCTAAGATGATGTACTTTTAAGAAAAAATCAGTTATTGAGGTGCGCTCGAAAAAGTTGAATTATTTTAAGACCCGAAAGTGGAGAATAATGCATAGGATTTATGTATGCAATAAAAATACAGAAATTGAAATATTGAAAGGCAAAGAGTTTTTATTATCAGAAACAAAGAATTTAGTAAAAATATAAATGGATCATGATATGGATGTCCTCTTGGAGGAGCAAAGTCCGGATCCTCATCCGCACTGTGCTCGTCTGATACCTCGGTTCCATTTTACGGCCGATCGTCTTCATTCTCGGATGCTACGTCGTAGGATATGTTGGGCGGAAGCTGTTGTAGATGATAAGCCAACTGCACCGCATTTCTTTCCGGGATTTTCAGAAATTCTGTAGCAAAGATAACGCTTCTCTTAGAATTGAAATACAAAAAATTAACGAGAAAAATGACAAATTGTTCGCGAAAAAAACAGAAAACCGATAAAAAAAGGGAAAAATATTACACGAAAAACTTATTTCAGTCACGAAAGTACGTAAAAATTACGAAACAAATGAAAAAAAATGTGTACTTACCTATGAAAACACTAACGTCGTGTGACTGGGGCCTCAATAGCACGGAGAGGATTTGTACCTCTCCTACTACTACCTAGTTTTTTTTAGGCGGGGGAGCCCTTGCTTAATTTCGGAGAAATTCAAAGTTGAAATTTCAACTGTGCCTTCAAGGGCACAGTTAATGGGAGGGTTAATGGGCGAATCAATGAACAAAAAAAGTTTAGCAAAAGTCTTATGATAATGAACGAATCTTATGTTATTAATTAAAAAAACCCTTGACTTTTTATTTTTCAAATTATTATTTATTTGTCAGGAGCTACAGTGACAAATTAACCGAATCACTTGCATAAATCGTCATACAATCAGTATCTATTATTTTGGTAAAGGCTGCCATAAGGAAAGGTTGGCATGGTAAGTGAGGTTATAGCTACGATCAGAGCTACAGGCACATCTACTTCCCTTAACCCCTACCTATAAGGTAGTAATTAGAAAAAGAACCACGGTCTTACATACAGGACTGGAAACTCTATGAAATTTCAGCGGTGGGGGTGACTCGACTGTTGAAGCCGAATTTGTGGTGGCACTACTATCGAGGGGTGTTGTTTGATCACGGGTTAGGCTATAACGCGAATGCGTGAGTATTGTTGTCCCTATCGCACACAACACTCCTCAATTGCAGCGCCTCTAGCGTTGAGATTCGGCAAAGGAACCGTGTGAACTAACGGAGTTTCCAGACCCGTATGTAGGACCGTGGGAAGAACGCGTCGGGCAAATAATTGGTCGCTATTTCATTTGGTTTCACATCATCAATTGGTTTATTTGTTCTGAGTCAAAATTTGTGGCACTTATGTGTAAGTTTGTAAGGATTTTGTTCTTAGTTTTACTTTGATTTATTTTTATTTTCATTTACCATCATTTTTATTTATGTTCATTTTCATTTATTTTAATTTTAAGGATGAGAAACTTTTTAATGTTACACCTGCTTTACATACGCAACTCTAGTTAGATAATTTCGTCATTGGGCTACTATCCGGGCCTTCGAGGACTCTCGGTGCAAAAGTGTGACCGCCCTAAGGATTCGTATAAGATTTATATATATCTCTTTTTTATTTACTTTATATATATTTATAGATTTACATATATATTTATTTATTTATTGAGGTGTCAATTAATTACTAAGTTCCAATGTATACCCTTGCGGGTTTTTTTCGTATTACTTTTTCCAATTGAAGCCATTCCTATCACTTCCTACCCGCACATCGCTAATCTAACCTAACTTCCGTGGCGTCCACAGCCGTTTTAAGCTGCACTATACCGCATTTCCCGAGGGTACGGGGAAACTGTGGAAAACCCCGCACCACTATAAACGGCCCTATATTCTTCTGATTCTGAGGTGCTCCAAGTACAGGGTGTCCAATAGGAAGTTGCTAAAACTAAATAAGTGTCTCTTCCCTCCATGAATTCAATAGGGGTCCCTTTTTCTAAGGCGCATACCTGAGGCCCCGCAGTTTTATTCCAGCCGTGGTTGAAGCAAGTACGCGCGCGTCAAAATGAGTGAGCTCACCACGGAAGAAAAAGTATATCTTATTGAGTGCTTCTTCTCGAGGGAAAAATTTATAGTAATGCGTATAAAGGGTTTCGTACTAAGTTTGGAACTCATAGAGTTGCCAGCGAAAACACTCTGAAAAGGTAAGAATTGAATATTTATTCATATTCATCTATCACACAACTTGTGTTTCAATTCAATTAAACTGCATTGAAGTAATTTTACGTTAATTTTTGTAGGATAATCGATAACTTCGTGAAGTATGGTACACTCCAGGACCGTAGACACGAGTTGCCAGGTCCATCTGTTACGGTGACTACACCAGAGAAGATCAACGAAGTTGAGAATTATTTCAAACAAAATCCAAATGATTCGATTGGGAAAGCTGCTCAAGCATCACAAATAAGCAAATCATCATTACACAACATTTTGAAATATTTTTTGAAGTTTTATCCGTATAAAATAAGCTCTCATCAATTGTTAAGGTAGTACCTCCACAGAAGAGTTGAATTAAGAAATGGTTGAAATTTGACATATGTATTATTTAATACATTATCCAAACATCTGTGCAATTTGAACAAGTTTGACCACCCCAAACCTGAGATATTTACACTTAAAGTTGGCTTGGCTTACACGTAACAAATGCGTTATGATGGGCAAACGGAGCATCATTAATTCTACCGTCAAAACTAAAATTAAGAAATTGATAAAAAACGAGGATAAGCTAGAGTAAGATATCACGAATATTGTGAAAAAAAATGAGAATGATTCACCATCTAGTTTCCAAGATATAACCATGAGAAGCCCTCACAATTTTGGTGCAGAGCCTGGCAAAGCCTGGAAAAAAAACAATTGGGGCAAAGCCTGGACAGTCCCGGCAAAAAGTTTACTGGCAATGGTAGATCAAAAACACAATATAAAATATATTTTACGGCAATAAATGATATCCATCGCATTATCTACTAGTACCGAGTCAATATTGCGTAGTTTTTAATTTTATTTATTACTAATTGAACCAATTATCAGTCTTTTAAACATGAACATAGTATGTAAACTTTTGGTTGAGATTTTCGCAGAGGAACTACCTTAATGAACATGCGATGACGAAGCGCATCGAATTTTGTAACACTATTACGGGAATGTTTGAAGCCGAAGTACTTAATGAGAAATTGATTATTTATTCCGATGAAGCACATTTTTGGATGAATGGGTACGTAAACAAGCAAAATTACCGGTTTTGAGGAACGAAAAATCCGAACATATGGCTAGCGAAGTCCCTTCATCCACAGAAAGTAACGGCATGGGCAGCGATTTCAGTAAAAGGAATTTATTTGCAATTCTTGGAATCTACGGTAACAGGAGAGAGCTACAAACAGCTTTTGGAAACGAAATTCTTCCCTTATGCAAAAAAGAGGGGACTGGTTAAAAAATTTTACTTCATGCAAGATGGAGCGACGTCGCATCGGACTCATGAGGTGTTTAAAGCTATTCATCGCGTATATGGGACACGAGTAATCGGTCTGGGGTACCCTAAATTTGCTCAAGGCGGACGAGAATGGCCTCCGTACTCACCGGACCTGAACCCTTGTGATTTTTTTTTGTGGGGTTACATTAAAGATCATTGTTACGCTAAAAACCCCAGCACAGTAGAAGAACTGATCGCGGCCATCCAGGAAGTGGTTCGCGGCATTACGAACGATATGTTGGACACAGTTTTTCACAGTTTTCAAAAGAGAATTGATTTTTGTTCACAGTCTAACGGTTCGCACTTCGGAAATATCTATCATTCATCACTGTACTTTTTCGTTATTTTTATAAGATGTAATAAATTTACATAAAAAATATTTGACTGGGTTTTATTTATGTGCGTTTAAAACTGCAGAGTTTCCTCTATTTAAAGCAATTTGGCTTTTCTGATTCTGTGCACGTGTTTTAAAATGACAGTCGATTAGTTTCAGCAACTTCCTATTGGACACCCTGTATAAGCCATGCACAATGCTGCTTAGGGGCCGTCCATAAATTACGTCATTGTAAGATAAAGGGGGGGGGGGGGTCCGGCCGTTGGATGGCCGTGACGATTATTGGATTATGACGATACGAAGGATAGGATGATGGGGGGGGGGGGGGGGGCTAAAAAATCAGCAAAAATCGATGGCCTCATACATGGACGGGGCCTTAACTCGGAGTACCGCCGGAACCGAACCCCGATCGTCTATCCACCAGTGTCGGTATATAGATTTATATGTTTTTTAATCTTAGGAATAAGAAAGTTCTTAATGTGACCTTTACGTATTTTGCTAAGCAACCTTAGTTCGATCATTTAGTAATTAGGCTAGCATCTGAGCCCTTGGGGCCTCTTGTTGCAAAAATGTGACCGCCCTAAGGGTTCGTATGAGACTTTTGAACTGTGAGCTCAATAAATTCAGGGAAAATTAATGCGGGTCCGATCAAATGCCGAACTCAATTTCTGTTCGCAATGACCTTCAAATACTCGTTGAGATTGGTCCTTATATATATATATATGTATATATATATATATATATGTGTGTGTGTGTGTGTGTGTGTGTGTGTGTGTGTGTGTGTGTGTGTGTGTGTGTGTGTGTGTGTGTGTGTGTGTGTGTGTGTATAAATGTTATGTAGCTGCGTTTACGTACCGTCTGAGTGCCACTCGGGGGTTGCAGGAAAGTTCTTCCTCGACGATGCCGGGGTACCCAACTTGAAACTGCGTACCGGGTCCCCAGACGAGCCTCTGAATAGGATTTCGCGCTCTCTCGGGTCTTATCCTCTCACAGGAGTTGAGACTGCACATCGAGGCAGATCCACCCGTGCTTTTCCACATATTGTCCCGTTTTTTCTTTTATATTTTCTCTTGCTTCATTCACCTCTCTCTCTTTATTTTCTACGTCGCTTTCATGTATATATAGTCCCTTTTCACTGTACGCCAGCCTGGTTTCTTTTTTTTTGTTGTGGCTGGCAGGAAAAGCACTCCCGTGGTCCCAGTGAGAACGTTATGATCTCGCGTCAACCGCGCGAGAGCTTTTCGCTCTTACGCTAGCATCAATCCGTAGGATAATACAACGGTATCTGACTGTCAATTCACGTAAAATGCCACAAATTTTCCTCAATATCGTAGAGTATAAATATACACAAACATACGGTGGGAAAAAGGTAATCGCACACTTTGCTTTTTTCTTGACGTTTTCTCAGGATTTCGAGTATTTATTCTTTATAGTAATACCAAAATACAATATTTTATATTTAAATTGGGATGTCCAATAAAATAATCGGAGAAAACAGTTTAATTTTTTCCCCGTAGATTCATTTCGGACAAGTAAGGTGTGCAAATACTTTTTCACATGTCTGTATGTCCTCATGTATGATATATATGTATACAGGTCCTGTTGCATTTAACGTAAAAAAGTTTTATTTTTGAACTTTGTAAATTTTATTATAAAAATGAACCCAACAATTTCGATGATATATTCGTGCAAACATACGAATGTTTAAAGATGCGACTGTTTGATAAAAAACCTTGGGTATATATGAAAACAGATATATATGAATATACAAACATACACGCATATTGGGATACAAACATACGTACAAACGTGTAGGTGTGTTAATACGTTCGTGTGTTTCGATGTTTGTTTTTTGCATGTTGTATGAGTTATTCGTATGTTTGGATGAATAAATGCGGTATTGTATGTTTGCTTGCTGTTATGTTTGTATGATTGCACGTTTACATATTTAGACTTTTTTTGCGTTATTTTTATGTCTGCATGTTCCTATGGTTGTATGTTTGTATGTTTGTACGTTTCTGCGGTCAAATGCTCGTATATTTCTACGTTCATGTGTATGTATCTTAGTGCACTTGTATATTTTTACGTCCGTATGTTTTCATGTGTTTATGTCTGCGTGTTCATGTGGTTGTATTTTGTACGTCTATTTGTATGTCCACAGGCTTGTATGTTTGCATGGCCTTGTGCGTTCATATGTTTGTATTCTAGTAAACGCTTCTGCGTTTATATGTTTGTATTATAGTGCGTTTGTATGCTTGTATGTTTCTATATTTGAAGGTAGGTATGTTGGTATGTTTATACGTTTCTATGTTGGGCTGCTGATATGTTTGTACGTTTGTATGTTGTATGTGGGTAGGTTCATATGTTTGTATGTTTATACATTTGTATGTGTGTATCCTAGTGCGCCTATATGCTTGTACGTTCGGATGCTTTTACATTTCTATGCTCGTGTATTGTTATATTCGTATGTTTGTACGTCAGTATGTTTGTATCTTTGCACGTCTACGCTTATTCAACTCTATAACGGGCCTAGCGTTTTGACGAAAGTGGGAGATACACGGTTTTCGAGTGCGAGGAAGCGATTGGGCTTAATCTCGATTCGGTAAAACCTCATTTAAGAGGTTTAATTAATAGAATTGGTTTCCACGGACCAATGATCGGCTACTGCTCTCCCTTATTCCCTTTTGACGAGCGTTGCTCTGTTGTCCGTGTACTTTATAGTTATATGGGTCAATGGCCTATAGCTCGAGGGCTTTGGCAACGGCCTACTTAGCGACATCGTGCACCTTACTCGCGGGAGTATGTGTACACACGATCGGGCAAACACGAATCGAAAGAGTTCGAGGCCTGGGCAATGGCCTCTCGATTTATAACCTTTATATATTTATATACACACACACACACGTATGTGTATATATATATATATAACTGCTCGTATATAACTGGCTTAGATCTTTTGTTACTTGTACATACGTATATCTGTATATAAAGTTCCTATTGCCTCTGAGGTCCGTTTTTCACGGAGCTTCGGCGCTCCGTACCACAATCTTACTCGATCACATTTCCGCGTCGATATTATCGTGCACCGCACTCGTCGGGCAGAAATAAAACACTCTGTTCGAGCTTTGGACCCGGGCTGCTCGAAGGACACTAGCTTTTTCTTCACTGTTACACTATATTTTATCGTGATTGGAGTGGAGGCGAAGAAAAAAAAAATGGAAAAAAGAAGCGAAGAAGAGCCACTTTGGGCTCGGGTGCAGACGAATTTGCAGCTCGGGGAAAAAGCGGATGCGGATAATAAACGCGCGAAACCCGAGCGTTCGGAATTGAATCCGGCTGCTTGCGGGAACACTGAGAGGAGCACGAGGACTAGGAGCGTAATATGAAAATGTCTTGAATTTTCTTTTGCTTTCCTGTCGTTTTTCCTTTACGGTTTTTTTGTGATTCGCGATCGGGACCCACGCACGGCGAAGCTCTTGTATTTCCGCGTGACATGAGTTTCACGAGACGAATGAGAGGCTCGAAGGTGTGTATACTCTCTCTCGGTTCGTGCATCTCCTCGAAAGTGTACGAGGAGACGTATGTACGGAGGGGACCCCGTTTATCCGAGATGGAAGTCGGTATCTTGGTCGCATCCGCGAGAGGTATAACCGCGGGATGAGCGAGAAAAGTGAAGGATAGAGAATGACAGAGAGAGAGAGAGAGAGAGAGAGGGGGGGAGAAAGCGAAGAAGGAAGGGAGGGAAGAAGATGTACCGGAAGGTACAGAGTACAAGAGGGGCAGATGTGTGAGGATGGCCGAAGAAGTCTCGTGTTCATACGTGTGTGTTTGTATGAATATATATACAGGATGTCCCATTTAAATCGACCCATCCAAATATCTCTATACGTTGCAAACAATACGTCTACAAAGGCTTGGGGCCCAAAAACTGATCGATTTTCAATGTTTTTTTTTCTGCTCAAAGTATTGGGATGACAAATGACTACACCCAATTAATGCATAGTCTTGCGGAAGTTGAGTTTTTTTTTATCAAAAAGTATTGATAAACAATGAAATTATTATTATTTGAACAAAGTACCGAAAAAAAAAATTCCTTTAGTATGATAATGAGACTTTCGTATGACCGGATACTTATTTATCATGTTGAAAATTACGAAAATGGCAAGCTTTAGAAAAGAATTTCGTCTTTCGACAAAAAAACGCCTTTCATTATTTGTTATTAACCCGTCGTCACTGAACAACGTTACAATTAAACAATATTTAACTTTATGGTAAGTGCTAACAAATAGTAAAAACGTATAATTTAGTTTTTGACAAATTTACTCAATGGGCTATTTATAAAGCAATAAAGGGAGTGTGACAGACATATTACATCGTGCAGTAATATTCCTTTATGATGTATGGAATACTTTGAAGCAGTTTTGCTTGTTGCACAAAGTCACGCCACATTTTGCACGTAGTTCGTGTTGTTTTTCTATTTTTGTCGATTTTCACAAACTTTACGCACCCTCGAAACTTCCAATCTCGCGATAAGTGAACTTCGAAGAAATTTTTATCGAAGTACTGCCATCTTGTTTGCATGAATTTCACCAAAAAACCATAGAACGACTTGTAGCCTTTATATCACCGTGTGACATTGATTTAAGGCGATCATCCCAGATGACAGGCCCAAAACATCGATAAAGGATGTTTAGCACAAATTGCAAAAAATGTGTGCGTGTTGTGTAAACCCGGCATCGGAGACTAATGGTAAATCAACATTTGTTTTGTGTAAATCGTACTTGAACTTTTAAACGGGTTTTTCTTAAAACTGTATTTTTCAAATTGGCTTCCATTATATCTTAAAAACTACCGAACGGATTGCGCTCAAATTTCGTATGTTCTAGTCAGCACATCTATAGTCCTCATCCGAACTAGAATATTTCTGATATCTGTCATAGTTTTTTTAAGCTGCAAAAGCCGAAAAAAATGAGAAAACTCGGAACTTTTACAACCGTGCCCGAAATTCAATTTGTGATTTTTTAACTTCACTCCAGTTCCGGCGATCGCCTT